>JBBBDQ010001791.1:2385000-2432500 GCA_037127315.1 Ascarosepion bandense
TTATTATTATTATTATTATTATTATTATTATTATTATTATTGTTTGTTCAGGACTATCAAATCTTCATTCTCGGGTGTTTGTCCATTTAAAATACACAATTTATTATAAATAATATTCAGATTTATTTGTTTGTTTTATATAATCATTTACCCCTAAGCAAGTCAGGGCCGACACAGGTGCATAAAGTGTTACAGTGAGAGAAAAAAAAAACAAGATTCAGGGTATGTCGAGGAAAGATAAAAGATGCATGGGAATCAAGTAGACAGAAGATGGCAGTTGATTTTTTTCATTTAAACGATTGGAAATTGAAGCGATCAGGGAAACAAGTAAAAGATAGGGAGTTCTACAAACAGGAAGTATGAGCAAAGAAACTGTTAGAGTAGAAGAGGAAATTACATTTAACTATTTTGACGGTAAATGGTAGGACTAGAAGTCAGTGTAGTAGCCCTAGTCGGGAAACCAGAGAGAAAGGCTCGTCAGAATATTTACCATGAAAATACTTGTAGAAAAGACAGAGGGATCCACATCACGTCGGTGAGAAAGTAACTGCAGGCAGGCTGCCAAGTCAGGATCGACCAGATATGCTAACAGTATTCAATGCACGGACGAATGGTAGATTTAAAAATCAGCAAAATGGATTGAGACGAAAAAAAACAAACTTCCAAGCCCAACACAGTGATTTAACCTTTCGAGCGGTATATGCTGCTATGTAGTCATTCCATTTGAAGTCGCTGTGTCGGGCCAGGATGTTTTTCCCGCCTGAATCCATCCTGCATATATACAAATCAAGTATTCGCCCGTGCATAGAGTACTGCTGCCATATATGGCCAGGCGCCCTTACTGTTCATCTCATTGTTCTTGACAGGCTCCAAAGGAGAATTAGTAATGTGACAGGTACCGACTTGGCGGTTCGACTCCAGCCACTTCCCCACCGACGGGATTTGGCTTTCCTCTGCCTGTTCTATAAATATTTTCATGGCTTCTGCTCCAACGAACTTAAGTCACTGGTGCCTCTGCAACTGGGTCTCACCTATTCACAGTTAGATCAACCAAATGCAGACGACAATTCTACTCCTGTAGCTTCTTTTCTCGCACTTCCCCTCTGTGGAACTCGCTTCCATATTCTTGCTTTCTTGACGGCTACAACCTCCAGGAATTTAATTGCAATGTCAATACTCATCTCTTAACTACTTGACTTTAGTTCTTTCTTCACCACCTGTATATCCTTTCCTTTCTCTCCACCTTTGCAACTGTCATCACATCTGTATTCTCATCCAAGCACATTTAAGTCACTCACACACAACACAGACGCACGCATATCGATTACATACGTGCAAACAGTCACACGCAAAAATGTGTAACGAACAGAGAATTAGCTCTTTTTTGTGATATGAATTATGATGATGATAATCATCATATCATCATCATCATCTTCATTATTATTAGCAGCAGTAGAAGCATGATATTTCGATTTCTACTATGGTCACACTACTTACCAATCTGCGGGAGGGCCTAAGGCAGGTAGTGGTGAGTTGTTATGACTACATTACATGACTTGCTATTCTAACAACCATAACATCATTAACATTTTATGGACAAAGTTGTTCTTAGTGTGTGGGCAGTATTTATCAAGACAGTTTTTTTTTTTTTTTGTATTTCTCTTAAGCTGGGATTTCCAGGGATTTTTTTAATGTGTTGTTGTGTTCCTTTTTTTATCATTCCCAGCACACCTACCATAACTGGCGTTATTATTATTATTATTATTATTATTATTATTATTATTATTATTATTATGACTGATAGCGAGTAGCAGGCCAACAAAATGGTGGCGTGGTACAAACAAACGAAACCCAGTATAACCATAATGGCAATCAGTTTGATAAGAAAGAGAAATCTGATTATTTTAATGTGTTTTGGTATTTCCTTGCACAGCCAGACATCCCTGAAAGCAAAGAAACCTGTTTGTGGATATATGTTGATAAGTTTATTCTTTGTTTTCTATTTCTTTTTTTTTGTTTTTTTTGTTTGTTTTTTTTTTTTTTGTTTTTGTTTCTTGTCTCTAACTTTTGATTGCTGAGCCTCTGGTAAGTATTGTACAGTTTGAATGGAAGGACAATTCTTTGTTCCAATATCAGGCGCATGTATGACAACCAAATGTGTGTAATATGATGATGATGATGATGCAGGTGCCTATCATTATTATTATTATTATTATTATTATTATTATTATTGTTATTGTTGTGGTGGTGGTTGTTATGGCTGACATCTCGTTTTGACTTACATATTCACAGATTTTGTTGCTGATTACGGTAACAAATATTATTTCAGTGTTGCTAGATTTTATCAATTATAACTTTACAATGATTTATTCTTGAATTTCATGTAAGTCAAATTTATCATTAAAGAGATAAGTTGTCAAATTTACATACGACTACCTTTAATAAAATTCATTAAAAATTTATAGTGCAAACGAGAATATGCATGGTGTGAAATATTGAGGGAAAGAATATCGAACAAAATCTTAATTTTACAATCTATTGAAGAAAACAGCGACTTCCAAAATTATGCACGTCAAAATACCTTTTCAAGAAGTTATTCCATTAAAATATTAAAATAGTGCAACGCAGAGAAACGCGGTTACATCTGTAGATGGTGAAGATTGTTTTATCGATTTCCATGGACGATCATTGGATTAGCCGAGTCTCGAATTTTGATCAACAAAAATTTCAAACTTGCCTCGAGTATTGGTCGAGTCTGAAATTGAACGAGTATGGAATTTTGGTCAACAAATTTATTTCAGACTTACATCGAATAGTAGTCGGGGCTGGAAATTTGGGCAACACTTAATTTCAGATTTACTTCAAGCATTGGTCGAGTCTGAAATTTGGGTGATGGTTAATTTCGTACTTGCATAATAAATTTCAGACTTCCCTCGAGTAAAGGTCGAGTCCGGAATTTTTAAGAACAAATTAATTTTAGACTTGCCTGGATTATTATTCGAGTTTGAAATTTTTACTTCGAGTATTGGTCGAGTCTGGAATTTTGGGAAACAAATATATTCCAGATTTGTCTCGAGTATTGGTCGAGTCTGGAATTTTGCTCAACAAACAAATTTCAGACTTTCCTCGAGTATTAGTGAGTCTAGACTTTCATCTAGTATTGTTCGAGTCGTGAATTTTAGTAAACAAATTAATTTCAGACTTGCTTCCAGTATTTGTCGAGTCTGAAATTTCGGTCAACACGTTGATTTCAGATTTCGGAATTTGTCTGGAAGTTTTTAATTTATATATTTTTAATCTATATATATATATATATAAATGGCATTCTGTGTGAGTCTGTGTGAGACTGTTCCCTATGCACGCCTACATTTTTTAAGCTACGCCATTCAAACTTTCTAGGGACACATATCGACAGAAAAGCCAAGTCGACACATACTTTTTGAGTTTACATTTGCTCCATAAAACATCTAAGATCTAAGATGGCTGTGTCATTAATGTAACTTTTTCCTCTAAAATTAAATATCTACATTATTAAATATTCTTCGAAAATTTCAGAACTAAAAGCGTAATAGCTAATTTAAGTAAAACAAAATAAATAATTTTTATTTTTATGTTAAATTCATTTAGTCAACAAAAAAATGTAAATATTTTCACCCGTAATTTTGAAACAAAAGAAATATTTTTAAAAAAGTGTTTTTTCAAACAAAAACAAAATATGTAAAAACAAGGTGCCAATGGTTAATTCAATTATTTAAGTCTTTTTTCTTTTTTCAGATTTAATATTTCATACTTCAGAAAATAAAATTAAAAAAATAAAGCTTTTTTTTCGCTAAATTTTTCATGCAAGAAATCAACTGTCTTTATAATTCGTGTAGTATTAGTGTAACGTTTGTCTCCAAAATTAAATGTCGACATTTTTGAATACTCTTCGAATATTTCTGAACTGAAAGCGGTATAGTTTTTATATTTCTACATTATTAAATATTCTTCGAAAATTTCAGAACTAAAAGCGTAATAGTTTTTAGATTTCTAATTTAAGTAAAACAAAATAAATAATTTTTATTTTTATGTTAAATTCATTTAGTCAGCAAAAAATGTAAATATTTTCACCCGTAATTTTGAAACAAACGCAATGTTGTTTACAATGTCACACAAAACATCAAATCACGTTTACGCAAAACAAAAGAAAATAGACTTTTTTAATGGAATTTTTTAACAATTTTAAACAACAATTTTTTATATAATTATTTTTTATTATATAACCTAGTTTTAAAGAAATCTTATCCATTTAATATTCTAAACATTATTTCATCACGAGATTTGATGTTTGTGTGAGTATCACTGCGTTCAATAAATGATTTCCATCTACTCCTCTCATTGGCATCTTCTTCTACTACTAAAATGTTCTGAGTTGCACGGGCAACACCGGGCTATGATGCTAGTGTGTTATATATGAATAATGTGTCACTGCCGACACTTGTGTCCGAAACACAGATCGTCAGGGAGTAAATACAGCCGGCCCCGTTATTGGAGTAGATAGACTAAACTATCGCCCGGTTTACACTCCACCCACGTTTATTGAACGGGTGAAGAGGCTCATCCCTTGTTCCCTGTTTAGGATGTGGTTTTCGGCTTTCTCTTTCCCAATCTTTTCACTCTTACGTAGCCCCCTGCACATCAGTGGCGTTACCGCCTTGCTCGGGGTGATATGATTAAAAAAAAAAATTAGAGGTACTGTGCTGCTTGGAACACCTGACACATAGAATATATATATATATATATATATATATATATATATATATATATATATATATAGGGGGGGGAGAGAGAGGGGGAGTGATTAGAGCGTTGGAGAACATGTTTGAGAACAAGTCTTTGACGTGCTATTGTTCGAAGGCGTACTTGTATCTGTATCTTACAAAATGACTTTACTAAAGAAGAAGTTATAAGAATACATCGAATTTGGTTGAAGCTATTTAGGTTGCAAAGGGTACTGACGATACGATTTTCTTGACCCTAGCAAAATTTTAAAAGAATAGAAGAAAGAACGAAAGAAAGAAAAAAGAAAGAAAGTCTTTGTGAATATTTAATAAAAACGGACTGTTCCATTTTGATCGCCAGAAAATATGGAAAAGTTATATGAGAGACGCTGTTTGATTTCCGTAAAAGAAATAAATAAATAAAGAAAGAATATTGAAACAGGAAAGTCGTGAAATTTTCAATGGAACTACTAGTTGTATATAAATACATTTCAATTAAAATTGTCTTTCCTCTCTCTAAATAAAAAAATATGGAAAAATTTTAGTAAAATAAACAAATGAATAAACAAATAAAAGAAAGAAAGAAAGAAAGAAAGAAAGAAAGAAAGAAAGAAAAAATTTGAAACAGTAAAGTCGTGAGATTTTCACTGGTACTACTAGTTAGTTCAAATACATTTGAGATAAAATTGTCTTTCCTCTCTCCAAATGAGAAAACATGGAAAAGATATATCAGTGACGCTGTTTGATTTCAGTAAATAAATAAATAAAAGAAAGAAAGAAAGAAAGAAAGAAAGAAAGAAAGAAAGAAAGAAAAATATTGAAACAGGAAAGTCGTGAAATTTTCACTGGGACTACTAGTTAGTTCAAATACATTTGAGATAAAATTGTCTTTCCTCTCTCTAAATGTAATCTTTCTTTTAGAATTAAACTGATTGTTCGTCCTTGCTATTCCAGTAAATCCCAAAATACATTCTAACTGAAATTCCCAAACTAAGTATGTTTCATGCCGCATCTATCAATAAAATGATGCATGGCTCAGCATTTCTAAAAAAAAAAAGGACTTTTTTTCTTTTTTTTTTTTTAGCCTCTAACCCAGTTTTCTTGGCACAAAAGCGAAATTGTTTCATATTAGCTTCACCATCGGGGGACAAATGTGCTTGTTTGGAAAATATGCATAGGTAATCTCTAAAAATGAACAGTACTTCTGAGGAGGTAACATCGTTTTCGTTTCACCTACCGACAGGAACCCACCACCACAAAAAGACACACACACACACACACACACACACACACACACACACACACACATATATATATATATATATATATATATATATATATATATATATATACTTCTGCCGAGCGCACATAGAGGTAGAATCGCCGACTGATGAAAATTCGGTCGGGTTTCAATCCCGGCTAAAATCAATCGGATGTCTACCCGTACTGATGAGCTGTGATATAGCGAAAACAGATCTGTCTGCGGATGATTATATATATATATATATATATTAGTATAAAATGTTTCACATTGAGTGTTGGTTGTAATCAAAGTCAGTCAGTTAAGTGCCATACATGATACACGCTTTGAGCGATCATGTCTCGAAGGACACATGACTAACTGGGCAGAAGATTATCCTGCAGTAGGTTGCCATTGCTTTCTGAGGTAGACTGGTTGCCAGTCAAGGCTATAGAACCCAATCTGTCCTATTATTTAACCCATAGCTAGAGGGAAGAGACGGATTAATACCATTCCCAAGGGTAGTTGCGCGTAAGTGAATGCAAGGAATTCAACTGGAATTCGGACGATTTGTTCGTTCCCAGTCGATATCCACTCCACCACAACGGGCATCCGTAATAAAAGTACCCGATTGTCAAATAACACATCACATTTACATTTTATCCAGTTACCTTTATTTATTTATGCTATTAATAAAAAATATACATTTTGCTAATATTGTATCAAACGCCGAAAAAAAAAATCCATATTTTTTATCAGTAGTATATATATATACTAGCAGTGTAGCCCGGCGTTGCTCGGGTGTAATGAAAACTTTAAAACGAAACCATGGTCCTAGAGCTCAGACACTTTGGGCGTTGGCACGAAAGACTAAAAAGCAATAGTTGTTTCCAGTTAAAGCGAAACCGTAGACTGAAAGAAAAGTGAATGGATGTAAATCAAATTATGATTTCCTGGTATCGATATCATATTTTATGCACTATTGTAAGAACTGCAACCTTGAAACGTCTGAATGTCTTTGTCTATGAATGTATCAAATTTGATTAAAATCTGACCAATCTTTCTATACGCCGATTTTTTCAATTTTCGATATTTATCGGGGGTACCTCGACACAAAACCTAACTAAGAACACTCGCAGACGCTTATAGTACAATTGTATAAATTTTCAAGAAAATGGGTTCAACCGTTTTGGAGTCTATAGGTAACGGACGGACACACACACACACACACACACACACACACACACACACAAACAAAGTTCCATTTATGAATAAGTTTATATATATATATATATATATATATATATATATATAGTGAGAGAGAGAAAAACAGAGAGAAAAACAGAGGGAGGTTGTCTGACAGAAAAGTAAACAGGCTTTCTCTTTTCTAATCTTTTCCCTCCTACGTAGCCCCCTGCGCTTCAGTGGCGTTACCGCTTTATATAAATTTTCAAGAAAATGGGTTCAACCGTTTTGGAGTCTATAGGTAACGGACACACACACAGACACACACAGACACACACATAAACAAACAAAGTTCCATTTATAAATAAGTTTATATATATATATATATATATAGTAAGAGAGAGAAAAACAGAGAGATAAACAGAGGGATGTTGTCTGACAGAAAAGTAAACAGAGAAGTGATAGCCGAAGACAGAAAGAATTCATGCATATAGGAAATATAGTTTCCTCTTAAAATAAGAACTTGAAATAAATAAATAAGTAAACATTGATGACAAAATAGATATTTACAACTTGAGATAGATTGATGGTATGTACCTCTACTTTTTTCGATATCTAAATTTTAAATTGAATTTCTAAAAATAAAAAATAAAAAGTTTTCTTAAGACTTTTATTTTAGTTTTAATTGAAAGCTAAACTATTAAATTTACTATTTCCAGTAAGTAAAATACTCTGATCTATTTCAAACAGATATTATATTGACTGGAATCCAAAATTTTTCATTTGTTTTTGTTTTAATCTTTCAATTTTTCGGCCATTTTTAAGCAATCGACAGATTTGTAAACAAAAGTTAATTCTCAGTTTTAAAAATCTTACAAAAATAAAATATACATCTGTGAAAAATTATTAAATTTACTGTTAAATTAATTAGATTTACACAAGTATTACTTATTTATAAAATGAAATTCAGAATAAAACTATTTCTTAATCACAGAGTTGAACTTTTTGACATGTCCGCCGTATATCAAATTTGTTGACAGGTTGTCAGATTAGAGATAAGATAAGTGTATGGCGGTCAAAAGTGACATAATTGTACAAAGTTTTTCGGGTAAGAGGAGAAAACTCAGAATAACATGACCTTTTAATTTACACAGAAATTACTATACAAAAAAACTTCATGTGCACAAAAAATAAATTAAAAATTACTTTAAAAATAGGAAGACAGAACGATTTGTAGTAAACTTTTATATTTTCGATTACTAAATATAATTTTCGAGTTATTAGTTTTAAACTAACCCCAACAAATCTTTGAAGTATTTCAAGAATATTTTTAAAACTTTATAAATTATTATAAAAACAATCCTTTTAAAATTTCATTAATAATCGATTTTTTCTTCAGACTATATTGTTTTTATTTTTTATTATTTATTTAAGCAATTAAAAGCTTATCAAATTACATAATGTCGTATTTATAATATATTTTTTTATTTTACTATTGAGATCTTATTTTCGGAAACAGAGGCAATTTAAACAAATGATTATATAATTTATATTCTCCACTGGGCCCTACGTTTAACTAAGAAAACCATTTATCGCAACAAAATTTAATTTCTTAAAATTTCATGAATTTACGTCGAGGCAGAGTAACAGATGTAAGAAAAGAATTTTACCAAGATTTAAAAAAAATTAATAATTTCAATATTAATTTCATTAATTTGTGAATAAGTACTGAAAGTTTAATTAAAATCCGACAATTATTTGATTTTTGCAAGACTTTCCAAATTAATGTGTTTGTTACCGTAAAACAAAACTGAGTTATGCAATATTACGTTTTACATTTTAAACACGCGTGACGATTTAGTTACCTGCAAACTAAAATCAAAACAAAATATTTTACCAAAATTTTAAACGTGTTAAAAGGGATTTAAACATTTTCAAAAATACTCAGATCTTTTCTCTTAAAAATGATAATATAAACATTTTAGTGGCAAAATTCGCTTTTATTAAGTTTGGGGCTCTTTTATTCATGCTATGCTGTTTTTTAGTGATTTAGTGAAAGTACCTAATAGATAGATAGATAGATAGATAGATAGATAGATAGATAGATAGATAGATAGATAGATAGATAATGAACAGACTGAGATAGATAGATAGATAGATAGATAGATAGATAGATAGATAATGAACAGACTGAGATAGATAGATAGATAGATAGATAGATAGATAGATAGATAATGAACAGACTGAGATAGATAGATAGATAGATAGATAGATAGATAGATAGATAGATAGAAATTTACTGAGATTGATATAAATAAATATATACATATATATATAATATATGTGTGCATATATATATGTATGTATGCATATATGCTAGATATCTCCAACGAAATTCTTATCTATCAAAAGATATTTAAAAATCTAAAAATCTGTTCTTTCGAGTTTTACGAGAAACACAAGAGCGTAAAATTGTATCATATAAAAAGAAAAAACATTTTAATTAATAAAGTTAAACGGCGTCCAAGTCAAACGTTTCCTTTGAATTGGCAAAAATCAAAATGGCTGACATTTGATTGACAGGAAAATCAATCTTGAAAAATAAGTAAAACAAATGTATCAAGCATAAAAATGATCACAAGATCAAGACAAATATAAACTTTTTTTTTTTTTGCTGTTTAAATAGAACGTTCATTATTATTAAAAAGTTAATTCTGGAATGTATTCTATCACAAGGAATGTTGATTATATAGAATGTGTGAAAACTCAAATACATTTACCATTTGTGACGGGGTGATAAAATAATAAATATATATTGAGAGAAAGGGATTATTGTGAGATAAATGTTCACAGTGAAATATTTAGGATGCAAAGTATTTTATTTTCAAAATAAAAATCCTCCACACAAATAGAAGTAAACTGAAGCTATCGAAAAAAAAAGTCTACATAATATTAAAAATTCATATAATCAGAACAAATATATATATATATATTGTTAAACATATTTAAACATAACAGACATTCATTGTCTCTTAAATTAACAATATATGTTTAGAAATTTATATGCTGCCACGATACACTATATATATATATATATATATATATATATATATATATATATATATATCAACAACCAGATAGTATAAAAATTGCTTTCTACATGAAACAGACATTCGCTGTTATATATACATATGCTCTTTTTTATAAATGCAAAATCACCGTGTTTTTATGCCCCGAAAATGCAATATGTTCATGATGGCAGTGTTTACAGCAATGAATCTACATTTTTAAACGGAAATATGTCCAATTTTGATTAAAATGTAGAAAACATTTCGACCATGAATTCAAGTTTTATTCATGTTTCATAGATTTATTTTTACTCAGGTGACAATCCTTCAGTTACGAAAATTAGATAGATAGATAGATAGATAGATAGATAGATAGATAGATAGATATGAGCAGACTGAGATGAAATTGATTGATGAATTGTAGCGAAACGAGAGAAACAAAGGTAAGGATGTCGGGTGGGGGTAGGGCGCATGCAAGCCGTCGGATTGTCTCGTCTGGGTCGCTTCGCCTGCAGACGTCGTCGGCGTCGTTGTCATCTTTGTGTACCTGCTGAGTCATCGTTGGCTTTTTTGGTCAATGAAATGAAAAAACCCTCATTTGCATAATGGTGGGGTCCTCTATCCAACATTCATGGTCTCCACATCAGCAACACATGCACGTGGCCCGCACAGTTACTGGAGGAGGATGAAAAGAGAGAAAATGAATGAAACAAAAGGGAGTTTGTGAGAGTTTTCGTGAGGAAAAAAGGAAAGAGTGAAACATAGTGAGAAAGTGAGCCTAATTGAGAGAAAGGAGGAGGGGAATTAGTTTAGAGAAAATAGTTTCTCTTCTGACGTGAGATCAAAAGGTATACGTTCAATATGAGGCGTGGCTAAGAGCCAGAAACAGAGAGAGAGAGAGAGAGGAGGGATACATATGAGAGGGAGAGGTAGATGAACGGTTTCGGTGAAAGACAGGGGTGGCTTCTGTACGGAAACCTATATGAGTTGTGTATATGACGCTGAAAAGTAAAAAAAAAAAAAATAGAGAGTGAGATTGAAAGACATTGAAAGACAAACCGGCTGAGAGATATTTGGGAGCGACAGAGATTTATTTGCTAAAAAAGAGGGGTGGATGTGCGTTGTGGTGCATTGGATATCGGCTCGGAACGAGAAATCGGGGAGCCGAGTTCGAATTCCAGCCGAAATCACTGCATTCACTTACGCGCAAATACCCTTGGGAAAGGTATTAATCCGTCTATTCCTTCCAGTTATGGGTTAAATAACAGGACAGATTGGGTTCTCTAGCCTTGGCTGGCAACCAGTCTACCGCGAAAGTAATGGCAACCTACTGCGGGATAATTTTCTGCCCAGTTAGTCATGTCTCTTTCGAGACATGATCGCCCAAGCGTGTATCACGTATGGCACTTAACTGACTGACTGATGGCGAGCAGGCTCCAAAGCTACACAAACCTGGCGAGATATTTGATACAAACTGATAGATAGATAGATAGATAGATAGATAGATAGATAGATAGATAGATAGATAATGAACAGTCTGAGATAGATAGATAGATAGATAGATAGATAGATAGATAGATAGATAGATAGACAGACAGATATGAACAAACTGAGATAGATAGATAGATAGATAGATAGATAGATAGATAGATAGATAGATAGATAGATACTCATGGTAATTGTAGACATTTCCTTCTAAGGAAACATTTCGCATTCGTTGAACTAACAGCCAGTACTTCTTTGGGTTGAAATTTATAATCTTTTTCTTAAACAATTTTTCAGGTAAAAAGGTACATCCAGTCCAGTAGTTGTCATCGTTCTTTCCAGTATTGATGGAGGTTTCCTTCCTAACCTTTTATTTACAGTAGTGTGGAATGTCGGCTTGCTTATGTCTTTATATTCTCTTCGAATTACATGTGCTATCCATTTTTTGTTGTTACTGTTGTTGGCAGTCTCCAAGTGATGTGATTTATGCTATTTGGTACAGTTCTTTGTTTGTGATCCTGTAGCGCCAGTTCGTAATTTTTAAAGAATGTTGATCTTTGCTAAGACCCACAGGCTTCACAATAGGATTGGTTTATGAAAGCCGTTGTATGCAGTTGACAGTTTAGATATTTCTGAACGTGTTTGGCATTACGCATGACACTAATATGAAAGCCTCGACCTAACAGGGCTATTTAAGGACATGACTCCAGTTTTCAGGTCAATGTTTTGGTTTTGTAGTAACTGGCGGTGTTGGGCGAAACTACCCCTTGCGCGAACAATTCTATTTTCTTATCTCCTCTACTAAACTTATTTGTAATAACTAATCCATACACCGAGGTATTTCAAGTGTTTAATATTAAATTCACATACTGAATTCCTATTACGAATCAGTGTCGGTGCCATCAGGGCTTTCATTCCAATTCCAGATCAAATTTTGTGTTTTAGAGAGTTTAATCTTCATTGGTAGAGGACGCTGATTTTCTCTTCAAGATTATTCTTATCGCATCTATGAATACCTATATCATTCCAGTATCTTCCGTCATCATCAACCCATTGCTACCATCCGCCCGTGTATTGAATACTGCTGCCATATCTGGTCGGGTGCCCCTGCTGCTCTCCTTGGGCTTCTTGACAAAATACAAAGGAGGATCTGTAACTTGGTTGATACTGACTTGGCAGACCGGCTGCAACCACTCTCTCACCGGCGTGATGTGGCTTCCCTCTGCCTCTTCTATAAGTACTTTCATGAACTTAGATCACTGGTGCCGCTTAAGCACGAATTTACACGAGATACTAGATTAGCAACTAGGTCCCACCCTTTTACAGTTAAACAAATAAGATGTAACCGTAAATTCTACTCCAACAGCTTCTTTTCTCGCGCTTCCCGCCTGGGGAACTCCCTTCCACAAGTCTGCTTTCCCGACAGCTACAATCTCCAGGTGTTTAAATGTAGGGTTAATAGACATCTCCTATCACACTAACTCCCAATTATTCTCAGAACACTCTCATCTACCCAACCCTCATTCTCGGTATCCTTACCCGCCTATCACCCACCCTCTGACATTTCCTATATTTAATCATCCTTTCTCCACTCTATGTAGCCCCCTGCGCAGTAGTGGCAGTGACATGCCTTGCTCGGGGTGAAACGCTTAAAAAAAAAAAAAAAAAAAATTGGTCTCGGAAGGGAAAGCAGAATCCTCGTCTTGCATTCTTAGATTCATTTGAGATTCGGCATTGAATGCGTAATCTCATCTCGTCTGTGTTAAATATGCAGGACATAAAAGATTGAAAGAACTCGGGTTCTCTTTTCCTGTTTGTCGTCTTGTCCTACTCCTGACGAGGTTTGAAACGTTTCCGTATTCTGATCTTCGCCAGATTCTGTAGATTCTGTAGATCGATACAGTTTCCCTACTAGATCAATGCATTCAACGGATCCGGAATTTGGGTAGTGGTTCCTAATGGATGAGAAAAGGAAGTCTCTATTGATGCTGTCATAAGCAGCTGTGAGATCGACAAAGTAAGTATAGCGTTTCCTATTAGAGATGTAAGCAATGTCTTGAAGTTTTTGGATGACATATATTCCTTTGTTGCATCCCTTACCTGAACGAAAACCAAAGCGGTTCGTGGGGCGTTACTATGAGAGTCTAGTTAGTATAATGTTCATAAATATTTTTACTATATTGGATTCAATTGTCATACCTCTGTATGTATGCGGGTCATGAGGGCGACCTTTCTGTTTCTATAACGCGTGATAAACAGTTTTGGTGATGAATTTTTACGTACATTATTGTTATTGAATTTAGAAAAGAAGTAAGCTATTTTAAAATTTTTAGCTTCAGTGGCGAGTGATGCATTATTCTTGTTTAGTTTTTTAATATACTTATTAATTTCTTGATTCGTAGTTCTATTGTTGTTTATGTTTGGGGACGAGTTTTGTAAGGGTTGGATTATTATTGGTGTATTTTCTAGTGTGGTCATCTTAAATATAGTGGTAGAGTGTGAATGGAGATAGATAGATAGATAGATAGATAGATAGATAGATATTAACAGACTGGGATAGATAGATAGATAGATAGATAGATAGATAGATAGATAGATAGATAGATAGATATTAACAGACTGGGATAGATAGATAGATAGATAGATAGATAGATAGATAAATAGATAGATAGATAGATAGATAGATAGATAGATAGATAGATAGATAGATAGATGGTAGCAGTAAAGATGAGATTCTGTTGAAGAATTGAAATTAACTGAAATGAGCAAATACACGATAGAGAGATTATTAAGAAAAGAAAAAGACATAGAAAGAGATAGGGAGGACGAGAGAAAAGAGAAGAGAGAGAAAGAGAGAGAAGTGTAGTAAAGGGAGAGAAGAAAGAATAAGAAAAATAAGCTTTGAATAGAAAAAGAAAGAGAATAGTACAGGTCGAATTTAGAAAAATAATTCAACTGTTAAGAAAATGTTTGAAAAAGAAAAAGTGATAAGGAAAAACTAGAAGCACATGTTATAGAGACAGTGAGAACATACAAGGGTCATTCAGTAAATAAGTTGAATTTTTCGGTATAAGAACTTCTAATACAGATAGAAGATTACTTTATTTTATTTTTCAACGTAGTCTCCCAGCAATGTCACACACTTTTCCCATCTGTACACAAGCTTCCGTATTCCCACAGCACTTTTGACTTCATCGTCACTTTCAAACTTTGTGCCTTTCGTGAACGCTTTCAAGGGACAAAACAGGTGACAATCTGAAGGGGCAAGGTCTGGGCTGTACGGGAAACGATGGAGTAGCTCGTTGATGGTCTGCACCGTTTAGGCTGCTGTGTGAGCTGACCTTCGAGCAGGCAAGGTCATCATGGACAAATTTGTGTGCTGTCCCAACAGAAAGGCTCACAGTCCTTGCAATGTCATCCACCGTCACTCTTCTGTCAGACTGAATGAGGTCATTGACTAATTCGATCACCTCAGCAGACCTTACTTCTGTAGGCCTCCCAGGCCTGTCTTCATCCTCAACACTGCTCCATCCCTGCTTTAAACAATTTAGCTCACTTGTAGATATTTTTTGGCTGAAACATGTGGCACAATACACAGTTGACATTCTCCTATGAATTTCAACTGGTTTGCACCCTTCAGCAACCAAAAACTTGATAACTGACCTCTGTTCAATCCTGGAGCATGCTTCTTGGTAGGCCATATTTGTTAATCTCCAAAAATCTTAAAGATTTTTTCAATCTGCAAAAAAAATTAAATCCCTTTGAAAAAGAAGGCATAAAAAATTTTAAAAAGTAAGCTTCTTTCTGTATTAGAAGTTCTTATACCGAAAAATTCACCTTATTTATTGAATGACCCTCGTATATATATATATATATATATATATATATATATATATTGTAAGTCGCCTGAAGACATTGAAATCTAGGTTGCGTAATAACTCGTTTACAAATAAAAAATATTCAAACATTCTACAACATACTTGTATTAAACACTTTTTAATACAACTGTGTACTTGTTTAATTTTATTAAGACCAAAAACTAAATAGCTAAGCAATTATATATATATTATTATTATTATTATTATTATTACTTCAGAACATGTACAAAATACAGTTTGTACATTTTCTAAAGTAATAATTAATAATAAATATTCATTGCTCTAATTTTATATTGAGCACTGTTTTAAATTCATGTTATGAATGTTGCAATTATTTTATTTGTTTATTATTCATTTTGATGTATATATATATATATATATATATATATATATATATATATATATATATATATATATATAATATTAAAATACATTACGACACGGAAATTTCTATGTTTCTAAATTTCTATCTCGTCATCAGGCAATGTTATTTTATTGTACAAAAATATTTTATTTTGTTTTACACAAATCTCTCTCCCTATATATATATATATATATATATATATATATATATACAGAGAGAGAGGGGGAGAGAGAACGTCTTCATAATGAATAGTGAGAAAGAAAGATATATGACAGAATTGACGATAAAGTATATGAGATAAAGAGAGAGAGAGAGAGAGAAAGAAGATTTACAATAAGATGTCTATGTGAGAAAAAGAGTAGAAGAAGAAGGATTAGGTTAGAACAGAAGAAGTATATGAGAGTGGGAAAGCAAAATCATAAAGGGAGATTAAATTAAAGAAGTATTTTATAATGAGAGAAAGAGTGGGAGAGAAAATCTGTATTAGAGAAAAGAGAGCCTATGAAGATGTGTGTGTGAAAGGGAGATAACAGTTTTAGAAAGATCTAAAAGTGATCCATACTGAAAGGAGATGAGAGAGAGAGAGAGAGAGAGAGAGAGAGAGAGAGAACAGAAGTGTATGAAAGAAAGAAAACAGGAGTACAAATTTGTAATGAGAAGAAGAGTGTGCGATAGAGAAAGTGAGGGAGAATGGGTTCATTATTTGAAGACGATTCTAGAAAGCAGAGGTAGATGGAAAGAGAAAGAACATATTCACAAAGAGCGTGTAATGGAAAAAGTGAGAGAGAGAAAAACATGGTATTCATAATGTGAACAACGTCATGTCTGACAGAGAGAGAGAAAAGGGGAGAGGGAGAAGGAACAGATTTATATAGAGAGGAAAGGCGTATTTAAATGAGAGAGAAAAGGAACAGGTTCATAACGTGAAGAAGAAGGTGTAAAAGAAAGAAAGAAAGAAAGAAAGAAAGAAAGAAAGAAAGAAAAAAGAAAGCAAGAAAGAAACAGATTCATAACGTGAAGAAAAACTTGTAAGAGTGACAGTAAAAAGAATGGATTTTATAATATGAAGTGTGTGTAAAAGAAAGAAAGAGAGAGAGAGAGAGAGAGAGAGAGAGACATAGATTCATAATGTGAGGAAGGGTGTTAAAAAGAGAGAAAAAGATAACAGCAACATTTGAGAAGAAGATCGTGTGAGAGAGATAGAAAAAATGTCTGAGTGAAAGGGTTAAAGAACTTGTAAGAGAACAGAAGCCTCTTGGAATGAATATTTTATTATTATTATTATTATTATTATTATTATTATTATTATTATTATTATTATTATGTCATTTTTCATCATATTTCGATTTCTGCTTTGGTCTCACTAACAACCAAGTCTGCGGGGAGACCTAAGGCAGGTAGCGGCGTGTTGTTATGCCTCCATTTCATGTTTTTCTATCTTCCCTATCACCCCCAGCATTACATAGATAAAGTTTTCCTTAGTGTGTGGGCTGTACTTAATGAGACAATTTTTTGTATATCTCTTAAGCTGGGGTTTCCAGGGATTCTTTCAATGTGTTGTTTTGTTCCATTTTTTATCATTCCAAGTGCACCTACTATCACTGGCACAACTCTTGTTTTCAATTTCCACATTTTTTCTATTTCAATTTCCAGGTCTTTATATTTTGACAGTTTTTCAAATTCCTTGATTGCTATGTTACAATCCGCTGGACAAGCCATATCAATTAATAGACAAGTTTTCTCCTTCTGGTTTTTAACAGTAATGTCTGGCCTGTTTGCTTCAATTTTTCTGTCTGTGTAGATGGTGTAATCCCATAGAATGGTTACATCTTCTATTTCTGTAACCGGTGCTGGGTGATGTTCATACCAGTGTTTGTTTACAGCTTTTCCATAATGTTTGCACATTGCCCAATGTAAATATTGCCCAACTCTATCGTGGCGATTTTTATATTCATTTGGGGCAAGCACAGAACAGCCTGAGATTAGGTGGTCTATTGTTTCTTGGTGTTTATCACAAAACCTGCATTTTGGATCCATATTATTATGCATAATATTTGCCTGAAAGTTTCTCGTGAAAAGACTTTGGTCTTGTGCTGCAAGAATAAAGCCTTCAGTTTCAGACTTTAATCCAGATGCACGTAACCATCGATGAGTATTAACTTTGTCAACATTGGATTTATTGGCACGTACTGGATATTGGCCATGCAGAGGTTTGTCTTGCCAGCGCTGTTTCATCTGTTCAAGAGCTTTATCTTTGGCTTTCATTTTCATATTCTTTGCCGCAATAGCCGGCTCTTGGCTTCCGTTCTGCTTTTCTACAGAATCTACTAACTGTAAATCTTGTTTGAATTTACTGCCTTCTTTTATTATTGATTATTATTATTATTATTATTATTATTATTATTATTGTGGAAGAAATGAGTGAAAAGTTTATAATATGAGAAACGGTTTCGAGAGAAAACAAAATGAAAGTGAGAGAGATAAATAAATAGAAAGTGAGTGTGTTAGTCAGAAAACAGATGCCTGATGGGAGGAAGTGTGTAAAAAAAAAAAAAAGAGGAAGAAAGCTTTTATACTGAAAAGTGCTTCATCACAGAAAAACAGAGACAGAAAAAGAATGGGACGACGACAGACTAATTATTGACAAAGGAAGAGACTGAGAATTAGTGAAAGAGGGAGGGAGAGAGAGAGAGAGAGAGAGAAAAGGAGAGTAAGGAAGAGAAATTGAAATAGGCCATGATGAGTGAACGAGTCTGAAATAACAAGAAAACCAAAAAAAAAAAAAGAACCCTAAAAAAAGCTGAGAGAGAAAGAAAGAATGAATTAAAGAGAGGAAGGATATACGTTGGTTTCTCGGTATCCGCGGAGATATCTTTCCAGGGCCCCTGCAGCGAATACAAAAATCAACGGATGCGTATATTCCTTATATAAAATGACACAGTATTTGTGCGTAATCGGCTCACATCTAATAAAATGTAAATAGCTGTTGCATTGATGGAATGACCAAGACATTTCGTTGAGATGTTGTCACCTGACTGAGGAAAAAATTGCATAATGGTAAATTTTCATCGTCAAAATGTTTGTGCTATCAATGAGAAATGAATATTGATATAATAATTATTTTCACTCTATAAAACAAAATAGCTTTGCGAAAAGTGATAGTGTGAAAAGTTGTTTACTTGTAAACGAAAAAAAATATTTTAACTATAATGATGAACACCTCCATTTCAAAATTCTACCAATAATCAAGGAATTGTTTGATTTTGTTGTGGAGTTATTTTCGTAGCGGAGGCTAGAATTTGTGCTAAAGCCGGTTCTAATAGGTTCGACGTACAAAACGTTAGGAAGTTGATATAATATATATTACGCTGTGTAATCTTGCCAGGTCACTGACTACTTTCATATTCGACTAACTGTCGACTACTATCGTCCAACATCGACTGACCTCGTTCCTCTTACTACTCTTACTTAAATTGGGTGGGAGAGTCTATTCACTATAGAATAGGTGTGTTTTAATTTTACAACAATTTTCCACACTCATTCACTAAAGAACAAAACCTTTTACTGTTTGTCTATACTTTTGAGATGATGTCGTATTTACATCATTTATATTGTTCGGACCGTTGTCCTCATATTTACTGCCATGTTTACGACGTTTCGGCTATTGGACTCTTCGACCTTCCTTACGTGATAGGAATTTCGAAATAAAGTATTCGGTTCGAAATTTTTAACACCTGGAGAGTACAACGGCCGAAACGTCGTAAATATGGTAATAAAGATGAGGACAACAATCCGAATAATGAAAATAATGTAAAACCTTTTACGTTTAAAATTTATGGAGAAAAATCAAAGATTGCACACAGTACGATCAAGGAATGGATGAAATGCGTGGAGAACAATGCTCAAACAATGAGTGCTAGAGAGGGTCTGAGGATATGTAAAATAGAAGACAGCAGCGGAAGGGTTTGCTTCAACATCATTTCATCCATAAAGGTGCAACCAATTTTCCTCTTAATATTTTCGATCAGGGATTGGATGAATATTTAAATACGAAACTCTCAAATATGAATTATCGACTCGCTAGACAATTTGTAAATTGAGAAATTATGCATCAGAGAGGAATAGGGAGAGAGACAGAGGGAGAAGTATCTATATAATAATTCTGCTTGTTCCTTTCTTAGTTAGTTACTTAGTTCCTCCGTCCGTTACACACTTACTCTCTACACGAGCTTTTCCTTCCCCTCTATCTTTTTTACTCTCCTCAGCCTTTCTCTCACCTTTGCCAAACGGAAAGGTAGTAAAGAGTGAGAGAGTAGGAGAAGAGAGCCTATAGCATTACAGTATCAGTAGCAGCTTAAGCTGGTGGCTGTAGCAGTAAATGTGTGTGTATATATGTGTGTGTACTAAACAATATAGTACACATAGATAGGATTGTTGTCGTATCCAGCGACCTAATAACGAAATTTCTGGCCTCTACACAGTTGGTCTTTTTTTGTTTACAATAGACACAGGAGCCATGAATTTTTAGTAATGAAAAATTTTTTTCTCTTTCAAAATCTCTCACAAAATAGCGTACAGTATTTTGGTTATGGTCTGTGCATACGCCGCTTAATATAAGATTACAATAAATGGCTTCTATGGATATTACTTTTACAGATATTTTAATAAAATTATACTCTGTGTTATCGTTATTTTATTATCCAATACCTTTATATCTGAAGATGTTACTATCATTTGTAGTATGACATAATAAAATTTTTCCAGGAAATCATAATTATCCTTCCGTGGAAATTTCACGGGTTACGCTCGTGAAAAATAATAGAAATAAATTCAAAGAATGCGTGGGAGAAAGAAAGAAAGAAAGAAAGAAAGAAAGAAAGAAAGAAAGAAAAGGAGAAATTAGATGACAAAAAAGACAAAAAAGAAGGTGAATGTGAAGGAGAGAAAGCGTGTCAAAAACAGATTTGAGAAAGAGAATGGAAGTGAGGAGAAAAGAAGGAGAAAATGAAGGGTGAGAACAATAGGTAAAAAGTAATAATCAAATTGAAAGAAAGAGAGAGAAAAACTTAAAAATTATGGGAGAGAGTGAGAAAAAAGAGAAACATTGGGAGAAAAGGTTAAAAAAAGCAGTTTTAAATAAGAGGCTAGCAGATAAATCGAGAGAGAGAAAGAGATAGATAGATAGAAAGCTACAGAGAGAAAGAGAAAGCAAACAACGAGAATGGTTAGAGAAAAAAGCGAGTGATAGCAAAGAACAAAATACAAAATGACGACAGAGAGAAAGACAATTAGAAAAAAGAGAGTGACGAGAGAGAGAAAAAGCTCTACAAAAAGTTAACAGAGATAGTTCGGAGAAGCGACAGACAGACAGACATACAGACAGACAGACAGACAGACAGATAGAAAAATACACTGGGGCAGAGAGTAAAAATACAGTGACAAAGAAAAGAGAAAGTTCAAATGAGATAAAAAGAGAACCACGTGAACAGCGATTCAGACAGGTACAGAGAAAGAAAGAGAGAGAGAGAGAGAGAGAAGGAAGAAAGTGACGAGAGGAACAAGTGAGATGATGTTACAAATATAAGGTGATAACAGGGAGACAGGTTATAAGAAAACATGCTACAGTGAGCGAGTAAAATAGAAGTAAAGAGTGATAACAGATGTAATCGTGTTGCTATTTTGAAGGTTAAACGCAGTCTGCAACAAGGCCATAATCATTGAATATCAACTGAGAATAAAAAGCATTAACTATAAATTGCGAAATCGTAATAATATAAATTAGGAAAAGTCTGTTTAGAGTTGACGATAATATTAAGCTTAAGATCAAAGAAATTATCAGTATATATATATATATATATATATATATATATCAGTAATTGTGTATGTATCTGTGTGTGTACTGTACAATATAGTAAAAATAGGTACGTTTGTTGTCGTATCCCGCGACCTAATAACGAAATTGGTCATTACTCATTACTCATATATATATGTAGATGTGTTATTGGCCTATATATATATATATATATATATATATATATATATAGGCCAATAACACATCTACTAATAACGTTTAATACATATCAATAGACCAATAACATGTCTACTAGTAAAGTGTATTTACATTTAGTACATATCAATAGACCAATAAAAGATCTACTACTAAAGTATATCTGCGTTCAGTCTATGTCAGTAGTCCAATAACAGAGAATAAAATACAAAATGATGACAGAGAGATAAGTTGATGATGAAAAAAGAAAGACAGACAGACAGACTGACAAAGACAGACAGAGTGTAAAGAGACTTGGAAATAAGAGAACGTAAGAAAGAGAATGGATGAAAATTAAAAAGATTACAGACGAGTTAACAGACAAATGAAAGTGTGAGAGAGAAGAAAGACGATTAGAAAGGAGAGAGTGACAAAAAAGAAAAAGTTACTAAAATGTAAACACATTTAGTACATGTCAATAGACTAATAACATGTTTACTACTTACGTGTATCTACGTTTAGTATATATCAACAGACCAGTAGCATATCTATGTTATTTCGTTTTATCTTTCACCACTGCGAATTTGAAGTTTTTTTTTTTTTTTTTTTTAGAAATTAGTAATAAAAAGAAAACTTTGTTTTATAGCAGAAAGCCATAGTTGAAATTTCTGAGGAAAGAGGGCTGGGAGAATTTGAAACTCACTGGACGTATTGAAAGATTTACAGATGGATACAGCGATTAACATGCTAAACTCGTTTATGCAAATAGATGATATAACATGAATTGGCGGGTGATAAGGGGATTTAGACAAGTTTAGAGATACAACGGATATGAAGTTGTCGAGATCTATGACGCAGCAGATAGACGAAAACATATTGTACAGATTTCATGTGAAAAATTCATAGTAAATATTGTAGTAAACAAGCCAGCATAGCATGGCTTTTTGATATAAAAACATTTTAGAGTTCCATGTTTAAAATACATGGAGAAATTAAATCTGCGTTTTTTCTCTTTCTCTCAATCTTACACATCTCTCTCTCTCTCTCTCTCTCTCTCTCTCTCTCTCTCTTTGTGATCTCTCTCTCTCTCTCTTTCTTTCTTTCACTGTCTATCGATCTATCTAACTAGATGATCGTTTCTCATTCTCTTCTTTGAGATCTCTCTCGCTCTCTTCCTCTCTCGGAGATCTTGCTGTGATTTCTTTCCTCCTCTCCCTCTTTTTGGTCTTTTTCTATCTCTCTCACTCTGTATCTCTCACTTGACTATCTCTTTTCTTTAATCTCTCTCTCTCTTTCTTTCTCTCTCTCTCTCTCTGTCTCCCTCAAATAAATATATAAGTGAACTCATTCTCTTCTTCTCTCTCCCTCTTGGTGAGCTCTCCCGCTCTCTCTCTCTCTCTCTCTCTCTCTCTCTCTCTATATATATATATATATATATATATATATATATATATATATATATATATATATATATATTGAGAAAAACTCAACACTATTTCTTCTCAATATATTTGCTCTGGATAATATCCATGTCTACGGCTATATCGTATTGAATACACCGGTTCCCGTCCGATCACCGAAGTTAAACAACATCGAGCCTGGTCAGTACATAAATGGGTGACCATTTGGGAATACCAGGTGCTGTAAACGTAAGGACCAAGAATGGTGCTCCGGTGCTCCAGGTTTGGGGTTTGGGGTTTGGGCGCGGGGCTAACAACCTTGCCCAGTAAAAAACAGTTTGTTACAGAAACAGCAACAAAAAGTTGCTGCCCTATGCACCATCTGGGTGTGATGGATAAATGATGATGAATATCCATTGAGTTCTCTATTTTTATCTAAATGAGAATTTATATTAATTCGATAAAATCTTTGGATTATTCTCTGCGTCTTCACTGTTTTCTTAGTCTCTCCTGTATATATAATATATATACACTTCTATACTTTCGAATAGTACATATTCGAAGAATTGTCATAAGTTTTTGATTAAGATGTTTTTTGAGTGGTACAAATCACAAACTGAAAACATTAAGCTAAACTGTCTACCCATGCAAGACAATGTTTCTTTATCATCTGCATATATTGCCGACCTTGTCTAGTAAAAGTTTCAAAGACACCAAATTTATGGAATGGAAACCAAATTCTAAACAAGAAACAAGAGATAAACCATTTTCCTGTTCAAAAGAGCTGGGTGGGAGTGAGAACCAGATTATGCTTATGTAATTATAGATATATTATTCAATTTTTTTTTTATAATCGTGTCGCCACTGTTGAGCAGGGGTTACATAGAAAGAAAGTTATGAGAAAGAGTGACAAGTTACAAGGGTTGTCAGGAAGAGGTTAAGAGAAGGATGAGAATACTGATGAGAGTGGAGTGGCCGAAGAAAGGAACATGAGAGAAAATGTAAGTTAATGAGGAGATGACTATTGGCTTTACATTTGAATTCTTGTAGCTGTCGGGAAAGAAAGTAAACGGAAGGGAATTCCACAGGCGGGAAGGGCGAGAAAAGAAACTACTGGAGTAGAATTTTCGTTTACAATTTATTGGTTTCACAGCAAAACTGTGGGGACTAGTTGCTAATTTGAGTATTATTTTTTTATCTTGGTTTATATAACAGCAGAGTTATTGATATTTATTATTTAAGTTTCAAATACATAAAAATGGTTATCTGTCATACAAAAGAAATTTGTTTAAAAAGAAAATGTGATATTGTAAAAGTGTTTAGTGCAGGAAACGCAAAATTGAAAATTACTTAATTTTTGAACCGTTATCAAAGATCATTTGAAAAAGAACCTGAACAGAAAAGCAAGTTAAGAAAATTTGTGAATGTCACAAAAAGAAATTTGAGACAAATTAAGATAAATAAGCAAACACGATTGAGTTGAAAAGCAACAAATATTTGAACCAGAAGTTGTGAATATAAACAGAGAGAAAAGAATCCATTAACTGGCAACAACAGTAGCGAACAAAAACTTCGAGAGTTTGAGTTAAATGTATAAAACTAAAACATCCGGATGTGGCATGACATGGAATGAGAACAATCTACCCCAGTGATCAAAATAAAGGGTTCAGTTCAAAATTTCAATTGCCTGAAAAAAGTCGGAGCGTACAACGGCCTAGACGTCGTTAATATGGCAATAAAAAATTATGACAACGCAAATAATGTAGAGTAAAGATAGTTGAAATTTATGGGACACAAAATGAGGAAAGAGGGTTCGGAGAATTTGAAACACACTGGACATATTAGAGAATATTAACATTGGTTAAAATCAAGAATCAAACTTGTTTGTTAAGCAAAAAGGACTGTGTAAGTTGGGCGAAAAAGTACGTAAAAACTGATTTCTTAATAATTTTTCAGAATGAGTGTGGAGTAACAATGGATGAACCTGAAAGCTAATTGTTTGTAGTAAAAGTTAAGCAACACACGTTAAAAGAAAACAGTGAGTAGGCTGAGTATGTTTTCGGATTGTATTTAAGGAGTAGAAAACGTTGACGATACTGTCAAAGGCAGATATCTGCTTAACGTTTTTGAGCAAGATGTACAATCTTCGTCTATATTTCTGTCATGAGGTATTGTAATTATTTACGCTATTTACATCTTTCCATATTCACGACGTATAGACGCTCCAACCTTCTTCAGGTGACTGAAATGTCGAACTGAACACTTTGTTTTGTTCACCAGGATGAATTGTTCTAGTTCTGAGTGTCATACCTTTTCTAGACATATAAGTATCAGATATCTCCCTTCCACTAAACTCTTTAAGTTTTTGTTACTCTCTGTTGGTTGTTTTTGTTTTGCGACATGTCAAACAAAGTTATTTAATACCGAGATCTAAATATTGTGTATGCAATTAATTTATTGATTGGTTTTTGTTTTTGTTTTTTGTTAATAAGGTTGTTTTTTTTGTGTGTGTGTGTTTTGTTTTTTGTTTTGTTGTTTGTTTTTTTTTTGTTTTTGTTTTTTTTTTTTTTTTGGAAGGGGATTTCAGTAAGAAACCAGAGAGCCAAGTTTGAATTCTAGTCGATTGATTGATTGTTTCGTTTTCTAAGGGCTTATCATCTCATTGAAGCTTATTTAAAACCAGAAAATATTTTTAGATTGTAAGATATTAAGAGGTGGATTCATATTTTCCCCAAAGTTATTTGAGCTTAATATATTGAACATAGTGAACCCAACTGGAATTGGAACTTAGCACTTCGATTAACAATTCCAAGGTATTATCCATTATCCAACCCGCACATCGAAGCTTACAGCACGTAGTATTCCGAAGCGGTCACCCATCCAAGTACTGATCAGGCTCGACGTTTCTTAACTTCAGTGATCGTACAAGCTGCAAAAAAAAGGTGAAATGTTATAAGAACCTACACATAAATTTACCCTGTAAATTTTCTTATTACTATTCTTGATTTATGAAAACATATATTCATAGGTTTAATATAATAAAAATATCCAATTTTTGTTTTTAATTATAATACTTCGTTAAATTTAACAATAAAGTTTAACATTAAGTTCTCTTTGGAGTTAGTCTCCGTTGGACTTTGCCTTACCAAATAGCAAGGATTCTACTTTAATATATATATTATTTATGACAATCTTTTGCACCAAGTTTGTTGCTTTTTTAACTAGCTTTACTGATAAATTGTATTTTTGCAAGCGGATTTATCGTAAAGTGCTCGATATCCGGTGAAAATAGAGTGTTGATATTTTTAGTGTAAAGAATTTCTCACTTTAACTGATATATATATAAAATACACTGAAACTTAGCTATATCAGCACCAATAATCTTTATATGATAATGAAAACACAATAATAAAATATGGCCTACGCAAAATAAATGCTTTACAGATTCTAATGTAAACCAAGCTACTATCACTACCAATGAAAATTCCAATATTATCAAACATTATATCGGATGTACTAAGAATAAATTTAAGACTCGATTTTATCAGCATAACTTATATTTCAATAATAAAGCATAGAGTAATTCTACTTCTCTCTTTAAATACTACGGAAATTGAAGGATGTAAATAAATCTCCTACAGTTAAATGAAAAATGTTAAATAAAGCTAGAACATGTAGATTTTGATATGAAATATTTTTCTTTGTTTACAAGAAAAATCCACATAATAAAATTCACCAAAATTGACTTATTGAACTAGCGTAATGAAATAACTAATTTCTGGAATCATAAAATCTTTCATACCCTGAAATATATATGAAATTATCTCTAATTTACTTCAATATTTTCACTATTTATTCATTTTATTATTTAAAAAGTTTAGCGTATGGAACTGGAAATTTTTAATTATTATTTTTTTTTTGTACTATTTGTACTTATAACTGTAAAAAATATTAGCTTATTGTACTGCCTATTTGTTTAACTTACTATTATTATTTTATTTGTACTTATGATAATCCACTTATTTATTTTTATAATCATTTCACCCCAAACAAGGCAGTACTGTTACTGGTGCGCAGGGAGTTACATAAGAGAAGAGAGATGAGAAAGAGGAACAATTTGGTGGGAGTGCCAGAAAATGGGTAAGAGAAGCAAGAGAACACTGGTGTGAAGAGAGCTGCTTGAGAGTATAGTGAAAAGGGAGGAGAACATGATACAAGGGTTATCAGGGAAAGGATGCGAGTCAAGGAGATAGGAGATGGCAATTGACATTGCATTTAAATTCTTGAAGATTGTAGCTGTCAAGGAAGCAAGTATACAGAAGGGAATTCCACAGGTGGGTAGTGCGAGAAAAGAAGCTGTAGAGTAGAAATTGAAGTTACATTTGATCGCTTTCGTTATAAAATGCTGGGACCTAGCCGCTAGTCGAGTAGCTCAAGTAAATTCATGCAGAGGGGGCACCAGTGAGCTAATCTCATCGGAGCAGAAGCCGTGAAAATATTTGTAGAAAAGACAGAGAGAAGCTACATTAAGTCGGTGAGAAAGTGATTGGAGCTGAGCTACCAAGTCGGGATCGATCATATTGCAGATTCCCCGTTGGAAGTTTTCAAGATCCCAGTGATGAATAGCAAAGGCAACCGACCAGATGTGACAGCAGTATTCAATGTACAAGTGGATGGTAGATTTATATTTACGCAGGATGGATTCAGACGGGAAAAAAAATTTCCTGGCCCTACACAGTGAACCGACCTTCCTAGCAGCAAATTTAGCTATGGATTCAATGTAGTCATTCCACTTAAAGTAAGCCGAAGAATCGCAGTGTTTTGCTTTCAGTGAGACTAGCGTGATCCATGCTGATGGTAGTGTAGGAGTGATTGCCTATAGTGAATCAAAGACAGCAGCTTCGTTTTGGAATCATTAAAATTAAAATTTTAGCTTATTGAAGTGATAAATTTTTAATTACTATTATTATTTTATTTGTTCTTATGAACAAATTCCCTTATTATTTTAGCTGAGATGTTATATTTTGCATACTTCATATTTTGCATACATATGAATGTGCGTTGTGGCGCATTGGATATCGGCTCGGAACGAGAAATCGGAGAGCCGAGTTCGAATTCCAGCTGAATCCATTGCATTCACTTACGCACAAATACCCTTGGGAAAGGTATTAATCCGTCTCTCCAGTTATGGGTCAAATAGCAGGACAGATTGGGTTCTATAGCCTTGGCTGGCAACCAGTCTACCGCAGAAAGCAATGGCAACCTACTGCGGGATAACCTTCTGCCCAGTCAGTCATGTTTCTTTCGAGACATGATCGCCCAAGCGTGTTTCACGTATGGCACTTAACTGACTGAATTCAAAGTTGCTCGTATAAAATGGTAAACTCTATAGCTGGCAGCAGAATCGAATGCATTTTACAATCTGAAGCATATTTACATACGCAAAATATGAAATGTGCATTTCAACTATTTTTAAAGACAAGAACATGACTAAAACCTGATCAGTTTTGTGTATTACAAAGTAGAGGATACTAGTGTTTTACTTTATTATTATTTTTACTGGTTTTTTTTTTTGTTTTGTTTTGTTTTTCTATTTCACCCCAAACAAGACAATAAAAGTCACTTTGATGAAAGTGACTTGGTGGGGGGGGGGGTGCAGAAATAGATAGGACAATAAAAGAACAAGTTTTGGATAGACTGAAGAAGACAGAAGACACTGCATTAAAATGTTTGCAAGATCACCATTGATCAAGGTTATCTGGAAAGCTGGAAGCCAGAAGAGGGTTCCACGTAAGAGAAATACAGGAGAAATTGCATTTCTTCTAGCACTTCTTACGGTTGCAACCAACATTTTCAACAGTGAAATTATGAGATCTAGTGGAACTCCCTTCGAGCTCCGTGCTTCCCAGGCAACTTTAATCTGTAAAAATTTAATCTGTAAAATTCTAGGCAACTTTAATTTGTAAAAATTTAAATGCAATGTCAATCACTATCTTCTGTCGTCCAGATTTCTTTTCCTCTGTCCTCGCTCCTTAGCAAGGTTTCTGTTTCTAACTCTTTCACCCTCAGTTGGGCACCTCGACGTGGTGTAATAGTCAGCAAGCTTGTCTTAGAACCTATTACAACTGAGTAGTGAGTTCGATCCTCACTGGGTACCTCATGCATTCGGCCTTGTGCTACATCTAAGGGGCGCTTAGAAAATCAATTCTTTCATACTCAGTAACCCCCTGTATCTTAATGGCTTTACTACTTTGCTTGAAGTGAGCAATATCAAAAAACACAAAATAATTTTATGGTAACTGTTCTGATGAACTTTCCTCAATGATACCTAGACTTTACGAATTTAAGCGCAGTACTAGATTGGCGGGACGGTGTCATCATTTAATGTAACCGCAAGTTCTCGGATAACAGTTTTTTTCTCTTGCTTGTGGAACTCTCTTCCGGCTCTATGCATTCCAGCTAACTTTGATCTGCAAAAATTTAAATGCAATGCCAATCGCTATCTGTTGTCCTCCCAATTACTAATCCGTTGGTCTCGCTCCTTTATTTCTTTTCCACGATTAATGTGAGATTTTTATTTACTTTATTTCTTTTCCATTTAATCCTTCAAACCAAACGAAGGCATTAAAACCACTAAGATGAAAAGCCTTAAAGAGAGGGAAAGGATCAAAGAGGAGAATGAAAAACCGGATTTAAAGCAACTAAAGATGGCGATTGACATTGGATTTAAACGTTTGAAGGTCGTAGTTAACATGAAAGCAGGAAGCCAAAAGAGAGTTAGTTCCACAATCGAAAAGTATGGAAGAAAAAAGTATTAACACAGAACCTACGTTTATGAGACCTAACTGCCAATCTAGCACTGTACTTAAATTCGTGAAGTCAAGGTACTGAAAAGGAAAGTATTTTTTATTTTGAAAAATGCACAAATGGGACACGAGGCAAAAGTGGGTGGAGGAAGACAATCTGTCTTATATTAACATTATAAGAAATTTAAGCTGCATGAGCGGGTATCGTCTGATTTTTTTAGAGAAAGCAGACGCTGCGTTAAGCTCTTGATAAATTGTTGAATTTCAAAAATAATTTTGGTTTATTTCGATTTGTGGGAAACAGCTCAAGAAACAATAAAAAGTTTCCCTCCAAATTCCGAGAGGTGAATTTGGAGCCTATCTGGTATTTATAAAAAAGAGGCCTTAGATTTTTAATTCAATGAATATCTGCTGCTAGAATACAGGTCGTTCTGGTCTGAAAAAAAAAACAATAGGGAAGAAATTTTTTGCAACCATCGGATGAGAATTGAAAGGAACATGAAAGTCGCTGCTACACCAACGAAAAGTCTTCGGCTAGTGTGATTGTTCCATTCTTCACTGTTACAATGAAATTTGTTTCGAAATTGGTATCAATTTCTTTGAAAACTCTCCAGAAAGGTATTTTCTCCTTTTCTAGATTTTATATTTAGTTTTATTTTCTGAGGACCTTGTTCAACATTGTATTTTTGTTTTTATTGTAAAAGGTCTTATTTCATTTGCATTGATTAATTCTATGTGCGTTGTGGTGCATTGGATATCGGCTCGGAACGAGAAATCGGGGAGCCGAGCTCGAATTCCAACTGAATTCATTGCCTTCACTTGCGCGCAAATACGCTTGGGAAAGGTATTGATCCGTCTATTCCTTCTAGTTATGGGTTAAATAACAGAGCAGATTGAGTCCTATATCCTTGGTCGGCAACCAGTCTACCGCAGAAAGCAATGGCAATCTACTGCTGGATAATCTTCTGCCCAGTCATTCATGTCTCTTTCGAGACATGATCACCCAAGCATGTATCACGTATGGCACTTAACTGACTGAATAGGACAGATTGGGTTCTATAGCCTTGGTCGGCAACCAGTCTACCGCAGAAAGTAATGGCAACCTACTGGTGGATAATCTTCTGCCCAGTCATTCATGTCTCTCTCGAGACATGATCACCCAAGCATGTATCACGTATGGCACTTAACTGACTGAATAGGACAGATTGGGTTCTATAGCCTTGGTCGGCAACCAGTCTACCGCAGAAAGCAATGGCAACCTACTGCGGGATAATCTTCTGCCCAGTCATTCATGTCAATTTCGAGACATGATCACCCAAGCATGTATCACGTATGGCACTTAACTGACTGAATAGGACAGATTGGGTTCTATAGCCTTGGTCGGCAACCAGTCTACCGCAGAAAGTAATGGCAACCTACTGCGGGATAATCTTCTGCCCAGTCATTCATGTCTCTTTCGAGACATGATCACCCAAGCATGTATCACGTATGGCACTTAACTGACTGAATAGGACAGATTGGGTTCTATAGCCTTGGTCGGCAACCAGTCTACCGCAGAAATCAATGGCAACCTACTGCTGGATAATCTTCTGCCCAGTCATTCATGTCTCTTTCGAGACATGATCACCCAAGCATGTATCACGTATGGCACTTAACTGACTGAATAGGACAGATTGGGTTCTATAGCCTTGGTCGGCAACCAGTCTACCGCAGAAATCAATGGCAACCTACTGCTGGATAATCTTCTGCCCAGTCATTCATGTCTCTTTCGAGACATGATCACCCAAGCATGTATCACGTATGGCACTTAACTGACTGAATAGGACAGATTGGGTTCTATAGCCTTGGTCGGCAACCAGTCTACCGCAGAAAGTAATGGCAACCTACTGCTGGATAATCTTCTGCCCAGTCATTCATGTCTCTTTCGAGACATGATCACCCAAGCATGTATCACGTATGGCACTTAACTGACTGAATAGGACAGATTGGGTTCTATAGCCTTGGTCGGCAACCAGTCTACCGCAGAAAGCAATGGCAACCTACTGCGGGATAATCTTCTGCCCAGTCATTCATGTCTCTTTCGAGACATGATCACCCAAGCATGTATCACGTATGGCACTTAACTGACTGACATTTTATTGGACACATGATGCACTTAATTAGTGGAATTCATTTATTATTTCGTGTGTTAACACTAAATTTATCGTTGGTTCTTAAATTCGGCTTGCGTAGTCTGTCCTTGTTGTGTATCCATATAAATTAAACGTTACCTCAAACATTTGTTAGAACTATTTTTAGTTATTTTTTAAACAAATAAAACATTCCTTTAACGTTAGCTAGCACTGATCCTGACCCAAACATATCACAGTATTCCTTACAACAAAAGAACACATTACTTTCTTGCTATTCTTACCAAATAAAGCATTCTTTTCCTTTACAGAAATTAAATTGTTGAATATCTTACGCTTTAACACAGTTCAATTATTTAAAAATCGGGGGTGTGGCTGTTTATTTAAGTGATTAAAACAGCTGCACCGTTTTTCAAAAGTCGCAACGACGTGAGTCTCAAAGAATTCTGACCGATAACTGTAAAATTATTGTAGAAAGTTTTTTACAGCAAACAAACCCTCCCAAAATTACTAATTATTATAAAACATTATCAATTTTAATTGATAATGTATTTGATATAAATTTTAATTTTGACAGTCTGGAAGGGTGATAAATAATTTGAAGCGTCTCGACTACAGACTGCATAGTGACTTTTCTAATATGAACAATAATGATATTACAATAATGATATTACAGTAATGATATTACAATAATGATATTACAATAATGATATTACAATAATGATATTACAGTAATGATATTACAATAATGATATTACAATAATGATATTACAGTAATGATATTACAATAATGATATTACAATAATGATATTACAATAATGATATTACAGTAATGATATTACAATAATGATATTACAATAATGATATTACAGTAATGATATTACAATAATGATATTACAGTAATGATATTACAATAATGATATTACAGTAATGATATTACAATAATGATATTACAATAATGCTATTACAGTAATGATATTACAATAATGATATTACAATAATGATATTACAGTAATGATATTACTGTTTGAAGATTATTATGAGTGGGTATTATTCAGTACCTGCAGTCAATGCAGTTAGTGAAATGCATAAAGGGATCGGTATGGAAAATTTTCGCTAGCATTTCTTTTGAAAATGTCTAATTCCTTGCTCCCAGAGCAAAACCATAAAATGGAATTAAATAAGAATAACTGTGACAATTCTTATATGCATTTGTCTCGGTATTCATTTTGTCTAAACACTCATGTGAATTGTGTTCTGTCCCCAAAAGCAGATCATTTCGACCCTATTTGTGACAGGTTTCAAAAGAGTATGGTTGAAAGAAATCTGCCTAAAATGTTTAGTCTGGTGTTTAGGATTAGAAGACGAAGATTTCTTATGTGATTTTGGTAAAAAACAAATAGAACAATTCAAAAACTTTATTAGTTTAAAAAATGATACTCACTATATAGAGCTTCCATGGAATAGGGATAAATTAAATTTCGTTCCCTCTAATTATATTGTTGTTTTGAAGGTTTTAGCTAGGGTAGTCAAAAGTTTAAAAAAGAAAGAGATACTTCAAGATTATTTCATTGCACGATAATTTCATTGCAGGAAAAAGAAGGAATCTTGGAACGTATATCTGTTTCCTCTAAATATCATGGTAAATATATTTGGATACCTCATAGGCCTACTGCGGAATAATTTTCTGCCCAGTCAGTTATGTCTCTTTCGAGACATGATCGCCCAAGCGTGTATCAGGTATGGCACTTAACTGACTGATCTAATAAAATTAGACCAATATTTCATTGTTCACTTAAAACTGGCGGTGCACCCTCGTTAAACGAAGCCGTTTATTCTGGTGTTTTGACGCCTTCTTTTTCAGCCTATGGTTCACGTGAACCGCATATAGATTCCTTCTCCCTCCGTTCATCCGAAACGTTCAACATCCACGGTTGATCGATAAATTGGTCTCTTTGACTTCCGACCTGTTCTGCCCGCACGTTGTGATTAGTGTGATCGCAGGTAGGTCAAGATTCGATTCGTCGTCAGTATCTCCGCCTCGGGCTGGTTTGAATAGAGTGAAGACGTACAGTAATAAAATAGATACTCGAAGAAAAATGAAGGAGAAAAAGTATCACGGTTTATCTCGAGTATAATATACAGTAGTTTCGTTAGTAGTGGTTTACATGCACGGTTGTCAATCTAAATTGTCCTCAAATCGGACATGACACTTGGTTAAACTGATAATGGTTAGCTTGTACATATAAAGAAGTTTATTTCGTTGATTTTCGTAAGTTTGGTAAGCCGTTTACTCTGGTGTCAGTTCGATGAAAAACATGGTAGACTTGATAATGTCATTTTGAAGTAAGAAATGCACTTTCTTGACTGATATTAGAAATGCCTTCCTTATGATCAAATTAAAAAAATGAAAATACTGGTGTAAAATCTTAGTGTTTGACCGCTTGTTTTTGTGTTTGCCACTGACAATTAATGGGAGAATATTTCTAAGTGACTTGTGGAAATTAAAATTATAGTGGGATGAAATTATATCAATAGAATACCAAAAGACCAGGACTAATTTATCTAAGGAGCATGTACATTTAAGTTCTTTGTTTTTTATAATCTTCAATTTCTGGGAACGAATTATGTCGTTGATCACTATATTTTCCTTTATGGTCAAATTAAAAATTATTATTAACTAGCAGTATAGCTTTCTCACCGGCGTAATGAGGCTTTCCTATGTCTCATCTACAAATGCTTTCACGGCTTCTGCTCCGATGAACTTAGCTCACGGGTGCCCCCTATCTATGATTTTACTTGAGCTACTAGACTAGCAACTAGGTCCCAACCTTTTACAGTGAAACCATAAAATGTAACCTTAACTTCTGCTTTACCAGCTTCTATTCTCGTACTTCCCGTCTGTAGAATTCACTTACGTATACTTGCTTCCCCGATAGTTACAATCTCCAAGTATTTAAATGTAAGATCAATAGTTACCTCCTATCTCACTGACTCACATTCTTTCTCTCATGCATTTTTCTCCGTCAACTATCCTTCAGTTACCCACTTCCTGATACTCCCTATAACCTGTCTCCTTTTCTCATCACTTTCCTCCTATGTAACCCCTTGCGCACCAGTGACAGTGAGGCTGCCTTGCTTGGGGTGAAATGATTAAAAAAATATATCAGTATAATACCGTTAAAGATACTTTAAAATTTCTAATGGGAATTTTAGATTTCCCAGCCAACGCCAAAAGTGTAAAATTTAAGTGTGTTTTGACCGCTTGTTTTTGTTTGTCACTGACAATTAATGGGAGAATTCTTCTAAGTGATTTGTGAAAATTAAAATTATACCAGGATGAAATTATATTAGTAGAATACCAAAAGACCTGGAATCATTTATCTAAGGAACTTGCACAAGTTCTTTGAAATTTCACAGATTTGCAGCTGTCAGTTCAATTCCGACGGAATCGTATTTATTTTGTTATGCCCCACAAAAGACATATGGTTTTGCCTCCTATATAATCTTCTTAATTTGTGCTAAGGCTAAGATAGCGCCCCTAAAAGCAAAAGCTTTTCATTCACTTGAGTTGTTATCAGTGTACTTAGCCGCAAAATGAAGTAAGATATTTGTAAAACCTTTATGAAATGTTTGTAGCAAAATGTAATTATTGCTGTTGATGCTCAGTTAGCGTTATCTTGGTTATATTGTCCAATAACATAAAAACCAGTTTGTCAAGAATAAATTTAAAAAAAACATTAAAGTAGCCCTAGAAGAGTTAGATTCAAAACATGGGTTATCAGTAAAACCCAAATATATGCCTTCCTCAGAAGACCCTGCAAATTTATTTACTAGGGAATTTTTTTCTAGAGAATCTTAGATAAAACTTTAAATTTGGGACTTTTGGTATTTTTTGGCTAAATAAGGATTCAGTAGCTTGGCCTGAAAGTGGTGTACATTGCTTGAGTGATTGCAATATGGAGGATATGCGAAACGAAGTACAACGTTAGATATGCTAGTCCGTTAGAACCAATCATATCTTTGGAGAAACATTCAAAGTTTTCTAGATTATTAAGAATATTAACATTAGTGTTCAAATTCTTTAAAAAATTGACAACTCTCTGACGCAGATCTTAAGCAAGATGGTAAGATGTGTCTACTCAGATTATTGTAGAATCAATCATCAAATTTAAAACTGTTTTTAAATGAAAATGATCTAATTCGTTGCAGTGGAAGAATAGGTAAGACCAAAATCTATCAGTTTGATATTATTTACCCTTCATTACTATCTCAACAACTTAACAATAATGAACACGCATGAAAGATGTAAGCATCTAGGATTTGCTAGTAACATTAATAAAGTGAAGCTCTCAGGGTTTTGGGTTCATAAAATCAGACAGACTATTAAAAATTACAGCTGTTATTTTTGCAGAAAATTTAAGACATTTTCATTCAAATATAAAAAATAATTACTCTTCCTAAACATAGAGTGAACTTGATCAAACCATTTTTTCGTGTAGAAATAGATTTTAGAGTGCATTTAAAGATTAAGAATGAAAAGGGTTAAAAATAAGATGTATAATTTAGTCTTCACCTGCATGAATTTAAGAGCAATTCACATTGAACTTGTTAAGTAAATGAGGACTCAAGAATTTGCGCTAGACTTCTTAAGATTCTCACATATACAGTAATAATGCTAAGTCCTTTATCACTGGATGCAAGTTGATTAAAAAGACTTTAAAAAGTACAAACTTTAAATGTGATGACTTTAGCATTAAGCACCTCACATTACCTTTATATTCAGCTTTGATGGGCAGTATAAGGGAACGCATGATTAGAACTGTCAAACAATATATTTATAAAACTAATCCATGGTCCTGGAGCTCAGACTCTTTGGACGTTGGCACGAAAGACTAAAAAGCAATAGATGTTTCCAGTTAACGCAATACCGTAGACTGAAAGAAAAATGAATGGATGTAAGTCAAATTTTGATTTCCTGGTATCGATATCAAATAAATTTTTTCGTCCTAAACTGAATTTTGAAGATAAAACAGGTAGATAAACAGACACACACACAAACATCTTGCCTTATATATATATATATATATATATATTATCGATTTTCTGCACTATTGTAAGAACTGCAGCCTTGAAACTTCTGAATATCGTTTCTTATGTCTTTGTCTATGAGTGTATCAAATTTGATTAAAATCGGACCACTTCTTCTATAACCCGATTTTTTCGATTATCGATTTTCGATATTTATCGGGTGTACCTCGACACAAAACCTAGCTAAGAACACGCACAGACGCTTATAGTACAACTGTGTAAATTTTCAAGAAAATCGGTTAAGCCGTTTCGGAGTCTATAGGTAACGGACACACACACACACACTACACACACACACACACACACAGACACACACACACACACACACTCACACACACACACACACACACACACACACACACACAGACACACACAGACACACAGACACACACAGACACACACTCACACACACACACACACAGAGACACACACACACACACACACACACACACAGACACACACAGACACACACACACACACACACACAGACACACACACACAGACACACACACACACACACTCACACACTCACACACACAGACAAAGTTCCATTTATAAAGAAGTTTAGATTTAGATTCTTTCGGGCAAAGAAACGGCAATAAATTTCCGACCACTGACTCCTCGCTGTTCTTCTGATTTTGGTTTGGAAATAACTATTCCCAATTGCTTTTTATATCCTCTTTCTAAAGAAGACTTGCTATTAAAAATGGATGATGGAAGTATTATTGTGTCTGAACCCCCTCAAAGAAATGAAGAAATTACATCTCTAGAAATAAGGGGTTATTTAACAATTAACTTTTTATAAAACTCTAGTACAATGATTATATTCTCAGTTTAAGAGAACAATGTAAGGATCTGCGTAAAAACAAATATAATACTATTATTAATGTGAATAATGTGGGGATCATAAAGAATTCAGCTAAATTTCGTCCTTAATAGTAGAAGAGCTTATATTGGGTGATGACAAAAGGCTTCGCTCAGTTATGATTAAAAGATAGGATAGTTTGACTCAAACTTATTGTTTGAGCAATCATGATCCTTTGTAATTGTCTTTAACATAACTTTAATCCAGTTCATCCTACACTTGAAAATGAACCTGGTTTCCGCCACTCATTAAAAGACACGGATTCAATAAGATTAAAAAAAAAAGGTTAGCTAAGATCCTAGAGATCCTTATATTTCGTATTAGACTCTTCACATTGTACTTATTATGAATATATATATATATATATATATATATATATATATTAATTCAGATACTTTAATCCAAGCGGAAAAAGCAGGAAGGTAAATTCCAAAAACCCGATCCTAATTAATATTAAAAATTTTATTTTAATATTAAAAAATGATACAGGAAGAGAGCTCCATGTAAAAAAATATTACAGACCAAATATAAATTAAAAAAGGATTAATTCAATGATGTTGGATGATCATTTCGGTATGAAAATCCCAACGGGGGATAACACATCACCTCAGCAACAGAAAAGTCCTTTCAGAAACTGGAGAAAAATCAGTCTAATTTTCCTTTTTAAATAGATTTGCAAAGAAATTAAAAAAGAAAAAGAAAAGAAAAGAAAAAAAAAGAAAAAGATAAAACAAAATAAAATCAAATAAACAAGAAAAGAAAAAATTGACATCGTCTGTGTTCGCAAAAAAAGGAAAGAGAATTGTAACTTAAAAATTAACTGACGGCCGTGTTGAATTGATGTAAGGTTAAGCAACACGGAAAAAAGGTGGGAGATAAGAGAGATAAAGGAAGGAAGGGATATATATATATATATATATATATATATATATATATATATATATATATATATATATATATTCATTTTGATGTGTTCATATGTATATTAGAATTTTGCTTGTATGGGAAAGGTCTGTTATTCAATATAAATTTTATATACCAAAAAATGTTTGTTTCTTGAATCTTCGTTAATATATGTAATGTAAAATGTAAATTAAAGGCTATATCACGTTGAAATACCAGATCTGGTCTGATAAACGAAGTTAAGCAACATAAGAATATAAGAAATTTAATCTGCTTCAGCGTGTATCATCTATTTTTCCGTAAAAAAGCAAACGCCGCGTTGGGTTTTTACGTAATGCTTGAATTTAAAAATTTGTGGAAAAACAGCTGCGATTGTTTTTTTTGTTTTTTTATCTAAAACCAATCGAAAGGTTTCCTTCCTAATTTTGAAAGGTGAATTTGAAGCCTACCTGGTGATTATAAAAAAGGGGGTCTTGAATTTTTAATTCAAGTAAGTGAAAAACATCTGCTGCTTGGACACTCCGGTCTAGAAATAAAAACAATAGATAGGAAATTTGACAAGCACTATAAGCGAATTGAAAGGAACATCAAAGTCGCTGCCATATCAAGGAAAACTATTCGACTCGTGTGATTGATTTATTCTTTGCTGTTACCACGAAATTTGCTTCGAAAATTGTACCAATTCTTTGAAAACTATTCAGAGAAGTATTTTCTCCTTTTCTACATTTTATATATAGTTTTCTTATGCAACAATGCATTTTTTTATTGTAAAAGGTTCTTTTTCATTTGCATTGATTAATTCTGCCTACAGATTATTGGCAACACAATGCAATTTGTGTAATTCATTCATTTTTTCCTTGGTTAACACTAAATTTAATTTATCGTTTGTTCTTAAATTCGGCTCGTGTCCTCTGTCTTTCATTTGTGGCCATAGAAATTAAATGTTAGCTTAAACATTTGTTTGTAGTATTTCTTCTTCTTTTTTGTTTACCAAATAAAACATTTCTTTAGCCTTAGCTAGCGACGATTTTTGACCCAAACATACCACAATATCCCTTGCAACAAAACAACACATTCTTACTTACCATTTTTACTACAGACACCATAATGCCCCATAGTTTTAACCAGTTCCCATATATCAAATTTGTCTGGAAATTAAACATCTAAAAAGGAAATCACAATGAATAAAAATCTCATCAGCACAATATGAAAATATTTACAGAAAAGAGAGAAACTACGTTACGGCTGCAGGCAAGTAGCTGAAATCGAGATGCCAGGTCAGGACTGATAACGTTGCCGATTTCTCAAGAATCTCTAGATATATGATATGTCCCGGTAACGGATATGTATATCATTCGAGGTAGTTAAGTGGTTTAGGCAAATGTAACCGGGCAGGACAATCTAACAAGTAGACGTAATGAACGGTACTCTTCGTATGCAGTATCCTGTGACGTAGGCGTAGTCAATAGCCGTAGACCTGTAGACCTCCCTGTGTCCTCGCCTTCGCCTGTATTTGTGGTTGAAACCAGACATTCACATTACTGTAAGGGGAAATCAAGGTGTATGCATATTCATTACATACTCATTACATCAATATAAAGCAGCAGTAACAAACCAAATGTAACGGGAATATTCTATGAATGAATGAATGGTAGACTTATAAATGATCGTGGCAGATTCTGGCAAGAAAAATTGTCTAGCACGATATAGTGAACCGGTTTTCCTAGCAGACTGAGCAACTGATTCAATATAATAATAATAATAATAATAATAATAATAATAATAATAATAATAATAATAATAATAATAAATCCAGTGTTGATAAGTTAATACTCATCGATGTTAACGTGCATCTGGATTAAAGTCTGAGACTGAAGGCTTTATTCTTGCAGCGCAAGACCAAATTCTTTTCACGAGGAACTTTCAGGCAAATATGATACATAATAATGTGAATCCAAAATCGAGGTTCTGTGATAAATACCAAGAAAAAATAGACCATCTAATCTCAGGATGTTCTGTACTTGCCCCAAATGAATATAAAAATCGTCACGATAGAGTGGGGCAATATTTACATTGGACAAAGTGCAAACACTATGGAAAATATGTAAACAAACACTGGTATGAACATCACCCAGCACCGGTTACAGAAATAGAAGATGTCACCATTCTATGGGATTACACCATCTACACAGACAGAAAAATTGAAGCACATAGGCCGGACATTATTGTTAAAAACCAGAAAGAAAAACTTTCCTATTAATCGATATGGCTTGTACAGCGGATTGTAACATAGCAACCAAGGAATTCGAAAAACTGTCAAAATATAAAGACCTGGAAATTGAAATAGAAAATATGTGGAAATTGAAAACAAGAATCGTGCCAGTGATAGTAAATGCACTTGTAATGATAAAAAATGGAACAAAACAACACATTGAATGAATTCCTGGAAACCCCAGCTTAAGAGATATTTTAAAAATTGTCTTGTTAAGTACAGCCCACACACTAATGAGAACTTTGTCTATGTAACGCTAGGGATGTTAGGGGCGATAGAAAAACACGAAATGAAGTCATAACAACACACCACTACCTGCCTTAGGTCTTCTCGCAGATTTGGTAGGTAGTGCCACCATAGCAGAAATCAAAAATATGATGAAAAATGACACAATAATAAAAATAAGTTCAATAATAAGGAACTAAAGGCGAACACGGTATGGATAATGTTTCTGTTAATGAGAGATTATTCATTATAGGCTAAATGTCAAGCGATCTAGTATCGAAAGTTGTTGAAAATGAGTTCAGTTTTCATCAAGCGACCCACCAGCCAAGTCTTGCAACAAAAACATTCCTACAAGTAAATACCCACCAAAAATATCTTTAAAAAATGCAAAACAGTTATTCTCGTTATATAACATGGTGAAACATTTGTTCTTAATTTAACAATGAAAATTCGATAGATGTTGTCATGAAATCTACCGAGCGTGAATCATTAGGCTTTTGACATTGATCAGAACATAAATTCATTAGAGGGGAAAAAGATCAACCTTGTTCAGGAGACTTAAAAAAAACGATCTTTTCAATGGTGTCTGCTTTATACGTCTTTTGCACACACACACACACACACACACACACACACACACACACACACACACACACATATATATATATATATATATATATATATATATATATGTGGCGGGTGAGTGCGTACATGAAATGATATAAATATATGTAAAGAGGAATGTAAATAAAAGGCTTTCAGTTAAAAAACGTTGAAATACTAGATCTGGTACGATAAATGAAGTTAAGCAACACTGATCCTTGCCATTACCTGGATGTATGACTGCTTGGCATACCAGGCGTTGTAGGCTTTGATGTGCGGCTGGTGTAAGGGGTTCAAACTTGAAATCGTTAAAACCGCGTTTCAATTTCAGTCGTGTTCGTTATATTCACTGTAGCGAAAATACTCTTGGGGAAAGGTACGGATCCACGTCATCCTAGACCCAGTCAATGAGTCAATAACTTGAATCAGGAAATCATTGTTATCTCTCAACAAAAAAATAAAATAAATATATAAAATAAAATTATTTTTTTAAGCGTAGCTTAGATGTGGCACAAAACCCAAATTGTAAAGACTCTGCTGAGAATCGAACTCACTTAAAACTGGTGTAACGAAACAAGCTTCTTACCATTACACTACGGCAGAGTGACCCCTGCCTACCAGATTATTTTGGAATAAGAGATTCAGAAATTGAAAAAAGGAAAATCTTGTTTGCATACACGTTAAATAAAATCAAATCTTAACAGAAATATAAAACATGAATTAGTAGAGATTGCTTATATATATATATATATATATATATATATATATATATATAATATTAACTATAGTAATTACAATACCAATAGTAACAGAACTAACACTGCCAAAACTAGTATTAATTAAGCTATAATTTAAATCGTCTTCAACAAACCACCGAGGACGAACTCGCAGGGAAAAGAAGGGGAAGTAAAAAAAGAAACAAGCGAAGTACATGAACAAAAAGCCAAGTACTCGTAAGAAAGAAAAAAAAACCAAGACGAAAACCCACCTATATATATATATATATATATATATATATATATATATATATATTACCCCAAGTATGCAGAAGAGCGAAGAGAAAGACGAACCAGTTACAGGAGGTGTCAGAGAAAGGGCAATACGGGTGTGATGACAATTGGGAAGGTAGAGTGAGAAAGGAAAAAAAAACAAGATACACGGGGTGATGTAGAAAGAATGAGTGAAGGACTGGAGTCAAATGAATAAGAGATGAGAATTGACATTGCATTTAAATACTTGAAGGTGTAGCCGTCAGTAAAGCAAGTATATGGAAGGGGGTCCCGCAGGCGGGAAGTGCGAGAAAAGAAGCTAATGGGGTAGAATTGTGGCCAACATTTGGTTGATTTCACTGTAAAAGGGTGGAACCTTGTTGCCACTCTGATTGCTCGAGTAAATTCTTGTGTAGGGAGCACCAGTGACTTAAGTCCGTCAGAGCAGAAGCCATGAAAATATTTGTAGAAGAGACAGAGGGAAGCCACATCCCGCCGGTGAGAAAGTGGCTGGAGTCGAGCTGCCAGGTCAGGACCGATCACATTACAGATTCTTCTTTGGTGCTTGTCGAGAACACCGAGATGAACAGCGGGTGCGCCTGACCATAGATGACAACAGTACTCTATGCACGGTCGGATGCTTGATTTGTATATGTGCGAGAGGGATTCAAGCGGAAAAGAAACTTCCTCGCCCGACACAGTGACCCAACCTTCCTCGCAGTGGACTTAGCTATTGATTCAATGTAATGGTTCCACTTGAGGTCGGAAGAAAGGGCGAAGCCGAGGGGGCGCAGTATACTGCTTTCAGGGAGACTAAAAATCATCAGCGAGGTTATGTTTGTCCGTCTCGCTAGATTTCTTACTGATGCGGGAGTAAATGGTGGTATCATCCGCGTAGATGTCTACGTGGGATTTGATCACGTCGAGGAAAACATTTATGAAGATCAGAAAGAGCGTCTGGCCTAGAATAGATCCCTTGGGGACGCCAGCGTTCATGTGGTAAGACGAGGAGGCATGCCCGTTCAAGACGACTTCATGATGTAATTTGATAGGAAAGAGTGGCTCAAAGCAAGTAGTCGTCCAATGATATCCTTGTGCAGAAGGCCGGCGTGCTAGACCCTATCAAATGCTTTTTAGATATCCAGGGCAACAGCACGAGCTTCGCCGGACTTATCGTATTTTAATATTGAAATTTTAAATTTTAATATTTCAATATTAAAATACCCCCACCAACACCGGCTACTTAATCTTAGGAGGGAATTCATCAGTAAGTGCCGCCACAAGGCAAATTTTTCGAATACTTAAATTTAGAATTTAAATCTCCGTTGATTAGATGTTAGAATATAAATTAAAAGGATTCAATTTAAGTTTTAATCTTAATTTTACCCTAACGTTAACCTTAAAAAGTATTTAACCCCCTACCTTCCTATCCCAGGCTCCTTTAATTGCCTATCTTTAGAAAATATGGATTCTTTTACTAAACCCCTTTTTCCTTGGTTAACACATATATGTATATATATTTTTTTCTCTAATATTTTTTCTCTAAAATTTTTTTCTCTAATAATTTTTAAACTGATAACTTCCTGTAATTGACATTTAGCTTGCTTCAACCTAAAAGGTTTAATCAAATAAACTTAAATAAAAAAATTTTAAATCTTATATTGAAACCCATTCCTTCTCGCCTAAATACACCTCTTCAAACAGCCCAAAATCTTAACTTTAAAAAATAATTTAACTCATTTAGTTGTCTATCTTTATAAAATATGAACTTCTATTCCTCCCCTTCCTAAATATACCGTTTCAACACCCTGTAACTCCGCGACTATCAGCTCTGTCCTTTTCTACTTTGTGACCGTTGTTAACCTAAAACCCCTCCACACTCTACCCCAGGGCCTTCGCCATTTGGAAAAAGCAATGTCGCTGACGTGACGTAGAATCTCTATTATAGATCCTATGTCGAAATGTACATCCGACACCTTTGAATTTTGAAAATTTTCTCTAATTTATATTGGCTCTGTATTCTTAATACATTGAGTTCTCTACCTGCATCACTTTTTAATGTTAAAAATGTTTAATATTGATTAGGATCAGGTTCTTGGAATTTACCTTCCTACTCTTCCACTTCGGATTAAAGAAAAACAATATATATATATATATACTTTTTTAAAATATTTTTTGTATTTATTTGCTACTATAACAATATTTACAGTCCCTTTTTCTTTTTCTTTTTTTTAGAAGCTTTACTTGTTTCTCTTCTGTAGTTTGGTCATTTTATTTTTTTATTTTTTTTTAATTATTGTGTGCATATATAGCTTTTTATAATTATATGTTTGTTTGTGGTTATTTTGTGTATGTTTGTATCTTTTCTCCTGTTTTGTGTTTGTATATATTTATTCCTTTAAGATTTTTTTTAGGTGCATGTGTGATTTGGTGTATGTGTTCTTAAGTTTGGGACACTTCCTGTATTGTTTCTGTAATATTTAACGTCATACAACTTTAATCTTCGTTAAACTTAATCTCTCTCTGTAAATCTTCCATTTTGAATATAATGCGTTAAATGTAACATTTGATTTTTTTGGTTTTACAAAGCAGTGTGTAATTTTTTACAACTGCCGAAAAAAATTATGGATTTATAAATGTTTAATTATGTGTTTAGTTTTCCTCTTAGTATTTCCTATTGCTCTAGATAATATCATTTTTCATATATATATATATATAATAAATTTCGATGTTCAAATCAGTTGTGAGCCCATTTCTACATGAAAACCCGAAGAGAAATTTCACGTATACTTGGCAACTTTTTATTTCAAAATAAAGACAGATATATTACTGGCAGAAGTTAAAAAAATATACTTCACAGAAAAATTAAAGGGGTGGGATTAATAAGAAATTCTATTGTAATGTTTGAATTTCGCTACGGTATTCCATTGCGGATGTGCGTTGTGGTGCAGTGGATATCGGCTCGGAACGAGAAATCGGGCAGCCGAGTTCGAATTTCAGTTGAATTCCTTGCATTCACTTACGCGCAAATACCCTTGGGAAAGGTATTAATCCGTCTATTCCTTCCAGTTATGGGTTAAATAACAGGACAGATAGGGTTCTATAGCCTTGGTCGGCAACCAATCTACCGCAGAAAGCAATGGCAACCTACTGCGGGATAATCTTCTGCCCAGTCAGTCATATCTCTTTCGAGACATGATCGCCCAAGCGTGTATCGTGCATGTGGTTGTTAAATCTTATCTTCCACCTGTTAGAAGTGCTTCTAAAGTAAAATTTAACATCATTATCATCCGAATGAATTTGAGCTCTATAAACAATACTTTCAGACATACATTGGCCATTTAATAGGCAGGTTTTATTTTTTCCAGCAATTGCAATTATTTTTACAATAGTTATTTTTGCTATTAGTTGGGTGAAGGATGTTGTTTATATAGGCCAAATATTTATTTGACAACATAGTATTACGCTGTGAAATATATTTATCTATATTTATAACGCAACTATAACTGATTTAAATATTGTTTTTATTCAAGAATTTTTAGTGTGGGCGAATTGTAGAAATGTTTCTGAATTAAGTTAAGGAAGCGTTTACTAATATTAGTTTGGACGATACGGCTGAAGTGTGCGTTAAACTAAATAATGTTACGTTTACGTGATTTCTGCGTAACTTATTTTGCTGGCAGCTATCTAAAAAAAAAAAAAATCCAGGATAATTTACGAAATTTTCCTAATTTTTCAAATCGGTTTCTCTGCAATTGGTAAGTTAGTTCTTGAATGGTCGTATTTTTCCTGTTGATTTATCTGATTTTACTTTATTTTATTTTATTTTAATTTTTTTTTTTTTTTGCCTCTTATTTTTCTATTTATTTTTTGTTACTAACCTAAGTTCTTTGCTAGATTTCGTAAATTGTTTTTGATTCTCAAGGTTTGTCTTGGTATATACGGTCTGTTTTATTTGTTATTAGCGATACCTTCTTATAAAAGTCGTTCGTTAGTCTTTGAACTCCGGCCATTTTTTTTCTCCTCCCTTTCTTTCTGGTCCGTCAACCTGGCGACTGGGCATGCACACTCCACCCACGTCTATTGAACAGGTGAAGAGGCTCATCCCTTGTTTCCTGTTTAGGATGTGGTTTCCGGTTTTTCTCTTTTCCAATCTTTTCACTCTTTTTTTTATTTTAGTTTTATTTTTTTTCAATTGAAGTAGATAGACTAAACTATCGCCCGGTTCACACTCCACCCACGTCTATTGAA
>JBBBDQ010001791.1:2440000-2442500 GCA_037127315.1 Ascarosepion bandense
CCTCATATATATATATATATATATATATATATATATATATATATATATATATCGTTTAATTAAATCATTACTTATTTGTGTTCGCTTAGAACATATATATATATAGTAAAAATATACTTTTATTTTCACTTGTCTCTCTTCTGAGTTTCATAAAAATTACATTCACATAAAAAATTTAAATATTTATTGCTATTAATGTTTTATCTTGACTTCCTTGACTTCAAACATTTTGGATCAATATTTTACTCGCCGTTTTTAAATACATTAGTTCATAATATATATATATATATATATATATATATATATATATATATATATATATATATATATATATCAGATTTATGTAAAAAAGAATTTTTTTAACCGACGCTTTTCGTTCTCTTTTGGACAAGTCAAATGTAAAAAATTAAATTTGCAACAAGTATTCATAAGCAGAAGTAAAAATTTAACACTTATATACATCAAGCTAACTGAAAAGCAAGCGTAAACTACGAAGGATGTTAGGTCACGTACTTTAATCCCATAAAAACAAACGTGAATAAAAGTTTGTTGAGTTTTATCATAATGTAATTATTATATATATTATTCTAACTCGAAAAATTAAGTTATACATTATACATTTTAAATAAAAGTATATATAGTTATATATATGCATATTCTTGTTTTTATATATTCTTTTATATATATTCTATTATATATTCTTTTATATATATTCTATTTTTAAACGAGTTATTTCGCTACCTAGGTTTCTACCATGAATGGTGTCTTCAGGCAATTTTTAATAATTTAAATCTCCTGAAGACACCACTCATGGTAGAAACCTAGGTAGAGAATAACCTGTTTAAAAATGGAAAATATTCAAAAGTTCTACAATATAATTGTATTGAACATTTTTAATACAAATGTGCACTGGTCTACTCCCATTATGACCAAAAACTAAGTATTAAACAGTCAATCAATCAATATATATATATATATATATATATTTCTTAACTTTTACAATAGAACATGTGAAAAACTACTACAAAATTGTATCTTTTGTTTGGACATTGAAAAAACAATATTTCATCAGGTAGTTTTACCATCATTACTACCTACCTGATCAGAGTGTGAGTTTTGCTTAACGGTATATCAACCTCTGTGGGTTTTTTTTTATGGCAAAAAGTTACGATTTTAAGGTATGTTTCGGTTATAATGAAAAGGTTGATTTATTCAGATTTTGATTAAATTTTTTATATTATTTTATTTTAGAAAGCTGAAGATGTCTTCTCGTTTTGTATTCGTTTTGTATTCGTAATTTTTTCCTTTAAAATGTATTCTGGCAATAATTGTTTTTTCTGTCAAAAATATTGTGGCAATATATATTTTTCTTTCAAAAAATGTGTTATAGTAATATTTTTTTCCTTCAAAAATGTACATTTCTTATGTGCTATGGTAATAAATTTTTCCTTCAAATATGTATATTTTTTTATAAAAGTTTATTTTTATGTACATATTTGTATAAAAATCTATTTTTATATTTTCATAGTGTTTTGACTCCAGTTTACTCATAGCTGGGACCCTAACAGGTACTACCACAACTGATCAGGGTAGACCTAAGAACAACAGTAATTAAGATGTGGTTCCATGCTCCCCACAACCTCCCAATCAAAGGCCTTGCTGCCGGATGCATTTTTACTGTCATACCCAGTACAGTACATGATGAGATATTATTTTTTCTGTGTTGAAACAAAATGTAGAATGTTGTAGTAATTATTTACATTTTCTAATGAAAAAGTTAAATGATAAATATTTCTTGCTTTTTTTTCTTATTGAGCCCTGTTTTAAAACAATGTTTTGATAATATATATATAGTTATTTTATTCATAATTAAATTAGACCAGTACACAATTGTATTAAAAATTAGCCAAATTTTTAATATTTTTCATTTGGAAATGAGTTATAACCGCAATCTAGCTTTCAACTTCTCGCTATCTTAAGGCAATTTACAACAACAATATATATATATATATATATATATATATATATATATATATATATATATATATATATATAAAGTTTATAAAGGATTGTTGGATTATCCTCACCGTTTATGGACTGATGCTATACCTATATATATATATATATATATATATATATATATATATATATATATATATAAAGGATGACAGAGAGACACACAGAAAAAGAGTGACAATCTAAGCTTCTGACTTTTTTAAATATCTCCGTTCCTGAAAAAATTACTACTATCCCAAGCCAATGTCCATGTAAAAATGTTAAAACTTCAAATTAAAACTCTTTTATACAAAATATATAATACATAAATGTAATCATTAACAACATGAATTACTCGCTTTAAACTGATATTTCGGGTAGCTTAAGTTATTCATGTGCATTTCGTAAATATAAAGATTTTTGAAAACTAAAATTGTTGCTTTTGTTTATAAATACTTGTTGCAAAATGAAATGAACTCCTTACGGTTATCTTTACAAATCTTTA
>JBBBDQ010001791.1:2445000-2452500 GCA_037127315.1 Ascarosepion bandense
AATTCAACCTAACATATTATATATTATTTTTTGCTTATATATATATATATATGTGTGTGTGTGTGTGTGTGTGTGTGTGTGCGTGCGCGCGCGCGCGCGTGTGTGTGTGTGTGTGTGTGTGTGTGTGTGTGTGTGTGTGTGTGTGTGTGTGTGTATAAAAAGGAAAAACAAGCCAGAAAGATATCAGACAGACGTCAGACAGGCATCAGACAGGCATCAGATAGACAGATTGCATTCTCCAAAACCAAAAAACATAAATTTTTTCCCATACAATAGAATTTCGTGTCATTATGACTGTAGTCAATTCAGACTTCATTGACTATTTATTAATGTAGATTTGTACTAAATTAAAATGAACTGAAAAAAGCATATACTCTACATAAATCTGTCATGGTCGAAATATATGTCGAAACAAATGTACGATATGTAGTGTTCTAAAATATAATTTATAATAAATATTCACAGCTCTATATATTATACATCGAGCACTGTTTTTAAATTCATGTTTTGGACGTTGTAAAAAAATTTTTTTTCTTCATTCCTTATTCACTAGGATATATATATATATATATATATATATATATATATATATATATATAAAATACACCACACATATATATTACGTATATCGAAGAAAAATTAAAAGCCTTATGAATATATTTGTTCCCTGTTTAAGATGTGGTTTCCGGCTTTCTCTTTTCCAATCTTTTCAGTCTTACGTAGCCCCCTGCACATCAGTGGCGTTACCGCCTTGCTCGGGGCGATATGGTTAAAAGAAAAAAAATTGTCTTTTATGTATATATGTGTGTGTGTCTGTATCTATGTGTGTATAAAATAAGAGTCATTTATTATTAGGATATATTTATAAAGTCATTAGATATATAATATTATGCCTGTAACATACACACACACACACACACACACACACACACACACATATATATATATATATATATATATATATATTACGTATATGCAAGGAAAATTAAAAGCCTTATGAATATATACATATATAATGTCAGTTATATATTTGTGTATGTGCGTGTATAAAATAGGTCTTGTTTATTTTTAGGATATATTTACAAAGGCATTACATATATAATATTATGTTTGTAATACACACACACAGATTGATAGAGAGTTAGAGATAGATAGATAGATAGATAGATAGATAGATAGATAGATAGATAGATAGATAGATAGATTTATATAACAAGCATGTTACTTGCGTCAAGCCTTTTTTGTACACATTTAATGTCTGTTATAAAATTGAATTTTTAAATATCCTTTTTCATTGGATATACAATCAACTGGAATAATTTTTCCTTCCTTAAAAATTGTTTTCTTACCTTTTACTCTATTCTTGTTATTTCTACAAATAGAAATGAACCCTTTCAGTGGCTCTCATCTTCGCAAGGGGAATAATAATCCTTATCTCCCTTGCACTGGCAGCATTCAATGTCATATGTATATATAGATAGCTCTGTGTGTGTGTGTGTGTGTGTGTGTGTGTGTGTGTGTGTGTGTGCGTGTGCGTGCGTGCGTGTGCGCGTGTGCCTAAAACAATTTTTGACAAATTCTATTTTGATGCATCGAAACAAAGTTATTTCAACAAAACATATATAAATGAGAAAAAACTCACGATAATCATATGAATTTCAGTGATTTTTACTTTGACTGTCGTTTTCGGAGGATGTGCAGTGGATATCGGCTTGGAATGCGAAACCGGAGAGCTGATTTCAAATTCCTGTTGAATTTCTTGCATTCACTTACACACAAATACCCTTGAGAAAGGTATTAATCCGTCTCTTCTTTTCCGTTACAGGTTAAATAATAGAACAGAGTGGGTTCTATAGCCTTGGCTGGAAACCAGTCTATCGCAGAAAGCAATGTTAAACTACTGCGGGATAATCTTCTGTCCAGTCAGTCATGACAGTTTGAGACATGATCGCCCAAAGCATGTATCAGGTATGACACTTAACTGACTGACAGAAGGTGAGAGCCATTAAGATGGAAGAGCTACTCATAGGAAGAAAATAATTAATGAGATTTAACAATAAAAAAGGTATTCGAGGAGAGAGAAGATGACGGTTGACATTGCATTTAAATGTTTGAGTGGAGTAGATAGATCTATCTATCGCCTGGTTCACACTCCACCCACGTCTATTGAACAGGTTAAGAGGCTCATCCCTTGTTCCCTGATTAGGATATGGTTTCCGGCTTTCTCTTTTCCAATCTTTTCACTATTACGTAGCCCCCTGCACATCAGTGGCGTTACCGCCTTGCTCGGGGTGATATGATTAAAAAAAAATGTTGACTGAAAAGTAAACGAGTTGAAGATTAAGGTTGCATTAAATAAATTAATAAAAGTGGAAGAAATCTATAATAAGTGTATTAACTTCATTATACAGTCATGCAAGAGATCATCAAAATTGTTTTTATCATCAACCCATACATTTCTAAATAACGCAAATATTATTTCTGAAACATTTTTCCTTTTCATGGATGATGAAAATTAAATATATTATTTTCCAAACAATTGCTGAAAGACAATATCAAAAGCATTTTATAGTCTATCTATGAAATAAATTCTCGAAAAAAGACATGATCGCCCAATCGTGTATCAGGTATGGCACTTAACACACTGATCGTTTTCGGAAAGTAAGTTTTAATTAATTTCAATGGAATACTTTTTTTTTAGCGAGTTGAAAAGCTTCCGTCCAACAATTAGAAAAAATCCTAGAATTTAAAATATCTTCTCTGCATTATTAATATTATAGAATTTGAAAACCAAGTAAATTGGAACAATATATGATTCAACTACAATAATGAATCGTTATATTTTATGCTTTCATTAAATCAAACGTGTTTTTGACGTTATTTCTCGTTCGTTCTGCATTTTTTCTATTTGGATTTCTTTATATTTACCGGCGACCTTATTTTTCGTTTTTTTTTTTTTGTTTTTTTTTTCCAAATTCAGCCATTTTTGTCTTCAGCTTTTAAAAGAAATATCCCGCTAATATATATAACTATTTTTTTTACGCTATTTACATTATTCGAACTGTTGTCCTCTTTTTTATTACGATCACTAGGGTATAACATTCTCATTCCATATACGTTGCCACATTTGGTTTGAAATTCCTAGCACCTGAAGAAGGCCGGGGTGTACAACGACCGAAACGTCATAAACATAGCAATAAAGATGAGGACAATAGTCCGAATAATGTAAATAGTGTAAAATACTACATCACCACAGAAGTATAGACAAATATTAATCTTTTTTATCTATTTATTTATGGTTTTCTCTGTTTCTTTTTCCGTTCAAGATGACTTTTCGGTTCTATTTAAACGAATAATTCTCTTTTAAAATTTAACTTGTGTAAAACAAAAAAGATAGATTACTAAAATATGAGTTGCTTAACGTAACTCTCTCTCTCTCTCTCTCTCTCTCTAGATAGATAGATAGATAGATAGATAGATAGATCTGAACATATCGTGATAGATAGATAGATAGATAGATAGATAGATAGATCTGAACATATCGTGATAGATAGATAGATAGATAGATAGATAGATAGATAGATAGATAGATAGATAGATTTGAGGTGGATATTTATTGTAGGTGGGGCAACACAGTCGGTAATGAACGAGGTTGAAACTAAGATAAAAGCCATCCTTTTGAAAGCCGGCAAGATTTTTTTCATAATTGTAGAAACTGACGCAAGACAATCTTTTTACTCTCCATGTTTATATCAGTTCACCATCTGCTGTATTAACACCAGCATAGATAGATAGATAGATAGATAGATAGATAGATAGATAGATAGATAGATAGATATCCACTGACTGAGATAGTATAGATAGATATCAACTGACTGAGATAGATAGATAGATAGATAGATAGATAGATAGATAGATAGATAGATAGATGGATAGATAGATAGATAGATATCCACTGACATAGATAGATAGATAGATAGATAGATAGATAGATAGATAGATAGATAGATAGATAGATAGGCTAAGCAGAGACAGATCTAAGAACTTAATGGGACTGAATCTTAGGAATAAATTTTAGCCCAAACATAGAAAATGTCCATTAATTCCTCCCTGTCTACATAGTTGAATCCGCGCCCAGACGCACAATACAGACTTTATCGTCTCACACAAAAGCAACCAGGAACAGACAGGCTGTGGGAAATTGCAAGAAGCACGGTTTGGGGAGCGGGTGGTGGAACCTGTCTGGTTATGTAAGCTCAGCCTGCGCATGTTCGGACATGTTGACCCCAGACAAATGGAATTCACAAAGAGCCAAATTGTGAGGATTTTTGGCACACTTCCTGAATGCCGAAACATACGAAACAAAAAAATAAACGACAGGGCAAATAAAATAATTTAGAAAAAAAATAAACAAATATATTTAAAATATCTACGATATATATATATATATATATAAATATATATATATATATATATATATATATATATATATCCCAAATTTTGTAAAAAGCAAAGTTTAATCGTCAAAATGTTTGTTATTATCAAAAGGAAAAAAACCAATGTATTTTTATTACTAAATCATATATTTTGATCTTTTTAAGAATCATCAAACTTTTGTAAATATGTCGTTTTTCTTGATCAACGATTGACTATAATTTAGTGTGCAAAATGTTTGCTTTTTTCAGTTAAAATGACATTGATTTGGAAATTCTTACAAAAAAAGATAAACGACGGGATATTAATAAAATTCACCGGACTTATTCATATGTAAATTAAATTATTTTTGAAATGTTTTTTTTTTTTTAGAAAATCACATAAAAAATATTTTTTCATCTGTTACACACCACTTCAATTAAATTTTGACATGTTTAAATGATCTATTTCTTGTCCTACGAGACACCTAGCTATCAAAGATCTGCTCTGAATCGTAAAACAAAAAATGTAATAAATCTAAGCCATTTTTTAATTAGAAAACCTTTATGGGAACTACTATCTTAAGAAAGAACCTTTTTCGATAAATGATGATTTTTACAAGAATTGTTTTAATAATTTTTTTATTTTAATTGCAATAATTTATGAAGTTTTAAATATTTTAATATTCTGTATCAATTTATAGCAGTTAGGTAATATTGTTATTAAGTAAAAACTGTATTTACTAATCATAAATTGAAAATCTTGCTACGATTCAGCGATGCCCAATATATTAAAAATAATTTTTTTGATTATATAAACGTTCCAATTTTTGTAAATACGGATACCTATGATCGGCATTATTAGAAAATAAGAACAGCAACTATTGTAAATATAAAATTTGTTAATAGTTTCCTAACTTTTCCTCAATAATCGTCTTCATATATTAGAATATTAAGACAAAGTACATGAAATTCAGAAGAATATTAGATTACTAGTATTACAATATTTTCCTAATTTTGTAAGATTACTGGGTAGTTAAACAATTATATATAAAAAAATCTCATTACACTCATCAAGTAATTGCCATGTAAGTCTATTGAGATAGTTGTCAACACCTCATAAAAACACCACCACAGAGTTTTTAAAATTTTCTGCGATATTTTAAATTAAAAGTACGCAACGTTAGTTCCACATTAGATTAATTAAACTTTAAATCAGCTGATCTTACTCAAATAAAGTTTTAAAAAAATATATTTTATTTTCCGAAGATTTTCACAAAAATCACGTTCTGCTGACAGATTTATATAAATATAAATATATTTATATAATATTACAGATATAAATGATTTTATAGTTTTTACTGACAATAAAAACTTAATTACAATCAATTTACACTCCATTTAAAACACAGCCATATATGATATAAAAATACAGCAATTAATATTTATTATGATTTATTACTTCAGAAAATATGCAAACTACAAACTACTACAAAGCTGTACATTTTGTTTCGACATTGAATGAACAATGGTATATCGTAGTTAACAATGATGGTAATAAACATTTTATTGAGAAAAAAATTAAAAGAAAACAACACTCCTTTATTTTGGACTTTGATTTTTTGTTTTTAGTAGAGGGCAAAAAGATTTTGTACGCGGTATTATTTCCTTTTTCTTTCCCCCACCTTTTAATATCTTTTTACCTCGTAAAAAAATCCAAAAATAAAGGAAAGTGCTTTTTTATCATTTATTTTTTATCAATAAAATATTTGTTACCATCATTATTTAATACCACAGGAGACATTATTCTTTCAATGTCGAAACAAAATGTACAATTTTGTAGTAATTTGTAGTTTGCACATGTTCTGAAAAATTATATATATATATATATATATATGTATATATATATATATATATATATGTAATTTATTTGTTTAAAAAATGATTTTTGATGGATACTCGTATTTGTGTTTTTTTATAATTAAAGAGTATATTTACTTATGTCTAGTGCCCTGAATAATCAAGAAACTATATTAGGAAAATATACATCCTCCGGGATATTTTCCTAATGAGATTTTTTGATTTGTCAGGGAAGTAGATGTAAATAAATATAGTATTTATTTATTCGATGTTATATATACAAATGAATAAAGAACGAAGAAAATAATTGCAGGGTTCAAAATAATGATTTAAAGCAGTGCTCAATATAAAAATGGAGCAATGAATATTTATTATTAATTATTACTTTAGAACATTTATAAATTATAAACTACTACAAAATTGTACATTTTGTTTCGACATTGAAACGACAATGTTTCATCAGGTAATTAATAATGATAGAATGTCTCATCACATCAGGGAGTTAATAATGCATATATATATATATATATGTGTGTGTGTGTGTGTGTGTGCATTACATATATATGTGTATATATATATGCATGTATGTATGTATTATTAATTATTACTTTAGAATATGTACAAAATACTACAAAATTGTACATTTTGTTTCGACAATGAGAGAACAATGTCTCATCATGCAGTTAATAATTAACAATCTGATTAGACATTGTTCTTTCAATATCAAAACGAAATGTACAATGAATAATGCATATATATATATATATATATATATATATATATATATATATATATATATATATATATATATATATAATATTTATTATATTATATATATAATATTATAAATATTACCACATATATATATAATATTATATATATTATATATATATTATTACCACATATATATATATATATATATGTATGTGTGTGTGTGTGTGTATGTGTTATTATAAGTTTGTAATAAAAACATACATTACTGCAACACAACAACCGTTGTGTTTCGATACTATCTTATTAGCACTTAGTCAGGATGCTCTACTAATATCGACCACTCTTAATAAAGTAAATCAATACAATGGATTGCAAACCAATTAGTTTGTTCTTCTTCTCAGATGTATGTATGTATGTATACGCAATCCGACGAAAGTTTATGTTTGTGTGCGTCTGCCACGTTTGAAATTGTTCTGCTCGAAAACCACAAAATAAATCACCATATGTAGCCGCA
>JBBBDQ010001791.1:2455000-2477500 GCA_037127315.1 Ascarosepion bandense
TCGCAACAAAATTTAGTTTCTTAAAATTTCATGAATTTAAGTGGAGTGAGGTAACATGTAAAAAAATATTTTTACCATGATTTCTTAAAAAATAATAATTTAAAAAATAACTTAATTTATTTGTAAATAAGTCCTGAAAGATTCATTAAAACCTGACAATTATTTGATTATTGCAAGAATTTCCAAATTAATGTGTTTGTCACGGGGAAAAAAAAAGAATTATATAATATTATATTTTCCATCGTAAACTCTCGTAACGATTTGGTTACCTGCTAACTAAAATCAAAACAGGATTTTTACGAAAATGTCGAAAGTGTTAGAAGGTATTAAAAAATTTAAGAAAATAGTTAAACAATACTTTGATCTTTCCTCTTAATATTAATATAAACATTTTGATGAAAAATGTTCGTCTATATTAATTTGTGGGGCTTTTTATTCATACTATCCTGTATTTTTTTGGGTTTTTTTTTTTCAGCGCTTTAGTGGAGATACCTAAAATATGTTTCGATATTCAGGTTGAGTTCAGTAAACTTCTGTATTTCATTCTGGAATTTACACAGTATAATTATGGATCTGTGACTAATGGAGAAAAATTAAATTAGGGTATTTGACAATGAATAAGATTATATTGAAGCATAAGTGTGTTATGCAAAAAATCATTTAATTTGCCTATGGACTTAATGACTTTTCTTCGCATATGTAAATAACTACTCTCTAGTAAATATACTCTCTCTCTCTCGTTCTTTCTTTCTTTCTTTCTTTCTTTCTCTCTCTCTCTCTCTCTATATATATATATATATATATATATATGTATATATATATATATATTACTGGTAGATAATTTAATGAAATAGAGTAATCTATCTGGTCCTTCGAATGAAATCCTTTAATGGTTTTATCGATTAATTTTTTTTAAATCGATAAAATACAATATATCTCTACATATAAATTTAACTTTTGATATATACACATTCCGTACGCTCAACCCCAAAATGTTCATAATATATTTGTTATGGGGAAACACACCTATTCCTCAGATAATGGGCTCTCCCTTCTATATTAATAAGCGTTAACAGGAAGTTAACGGGAGAAACTCTTGAGAAGTTCTTGGGAAGTTCATAGAAGTTTTTTAGGGTTCTATTGGAGTTCAGTAGAACTACTAGGCAGTTGATATTAGTCGGCAGTTAGCCGAATACTAACGAGTCAGCTTTCAGTGGAAGATTACCAAGTTCCTAACATTTTGGGTACGTTAAGTCGGTTAGCAACCGACATAGGCCGATTATAACCTTCAGTGCGAAAACTACTCCACAACAATATTGCCTCCTATTTATTTTAAAGGACACTAAAATATATTTGTCAAAAAAGTACTCAATAAATATCCAGAGCCAAAATTAAAATTTTTAAAAATATAAAAAGCTCACATTATTTATGACTGAATCGTCCTGGTTGAAGGAAGCATCACCAAATTTTAAGTCGGTCTTTGATAAGTATTGAGTTTGAGTTTTGCTTAACGGCATATCAACACCTCTGTGGGTTATTTAATGCCAAAAAGGTAGGGGGTTTAAGTTATTTTTCTTAATGTTCGGTTATAGTGAGAAGGTTGATTTAGTCACATTTTAATAAACATTTTTTTGTTTTTATTCTTTTTTAATTTAGAAAACTGAAAATGTCTTCTAGTTTTGTATTCAAAAATGTTTTGTAAAGATTTTACTTCCTTCAAAAATGTGTTATGGTAATGATTTTTTCTTCAAAATTGTATATTTTTCTATAAAACTCTACTCTTATACTTTCATAGTTTTTTCACCCTAGTTTCGGTGTTAACTATTTACCCACAGCTGGGACCCTAATAGGTGCTACCACTCCTGGTCAGGGTGAACCTGGGAACAATAGCAATTAAGAGGTGGTTTCATGCTCCTCACAACCTCCCAATCAGAGGCCTTGCTGCCAGATGCAGTTTACCGTCATGCCCAGGACTTTGATAAGTATTAACATTTTATAATTTTAATATCGATAATACATACATATATGTTTTTATTACATGTGAACCCTATTTTTAGTGAAAAATTATTTATTTCGTCTACCGGCCTTTACACTCGAGCAAACTAATTAAACAAAATGTCCCCTCGAACAGGATTTGAACTTGCGCTCCTTTACACAACAGACAGTGGTTTCCCCTACAAAGGGAAAATGCTAGTTCGAATCCTGAAGAAGATTTCTCATGTGTAGGCCGATAGACAAAATAAATACTTTTTAAAATAAATGGAGAGTCTACTCAGGTTGATGCATCCACTAAAAATAGGATGTGAAGGAAAGAAAATGCGATTAAAAAATACGTGTGAATTCTTATGAGGATCGAACGCACTATTCGGAAATCAGGCCCAGACATCAGTCAGTTAAGTGCCATACGTGATACACGCTTGGGCGATCATGTCTCGAAAGAGACATGACTGACTGGGCAGAAGATTATCCCGCAGTAGGCTGCCATTGATTTCTGCGGTAGATTGGTTGCCAACGAAGTCTATAGGTCCCAATCTGTTCTGTTACTTAACCCATAGCTGGAAGGAATAGACGGATTAATAGCTTTCCCAAGGGTATTTGCGCGTAAGTGAATACAATGGATTCAACTGGAATTCGAACTCGGCTTCCCGGTTTCTCGTTCCGAGCCGATATCCACTGTACCACAATGCACATCCTCAGACATACTAGGCTCATTAACTATCACTCCACCACCAAGGCGCTTTATTATTCGCATAGATACAGATTTTCATCTATAAGCGTAGATAAAATAAATATCCACACACGTGCACACACACACACACACACACAGATAGATAGATAGATAGATAGATAGATAGATAGATAGATAGATAGATAGATAGAAGTTAGTACATCAACAGGTCCCTTGGTATTCTCCAGTATTGAAGTTAAATAATATCGATGGAATATTATATTATCTAAGACAAATCTATCTCGGTTAGTTTTTATCTATCTATATAGCTATCTATATGTCTGTCTGTCTGTCAATGTCTTTCTGTCTGTCTGTCAGTGTCTGTCTGCCTGTCCGCCCATCTCAGTCTGTTCATACGATAGTCTGTCTATACCAGTTTTCAACACTGTCCAACTGTGCGACATCCCTAGGGAATACAGAGTCATAGTCTTACCACTAATGGGGGTGGTTTCCGCAGCATGCAGCAAGTTTTTACGAGATTATTTTTTTGCCTCACACCAAACTTCTTTGTATTTAAAGCCGTCCTTCTCGGTCAACCAAAGGTAAAGATTATAGCCTATCAAATTTGCCGAAAGAGGTGAAGAAGACATGAATTTGTACATTTCCGTAGGTATTTGTACGAAAGTGAACCCAAAACCTTCGCGCACACACACACACACACACACACACACACACACACACACACACACACACACACACACACATACGGTTTTCATTTATGATGACTGATAAACTGTCCTTTTTTCGTTAAATTCAATAATGTGTGCATGTGCTTTTGTCTGTGTGTGTGTGTGTGTGTGTGTGTGTGTGTGTGTGTGTGTGTGAACAGTCGGAGATAGATAGATAGATAGATAGATAGATAGATAGATATTCTGAGGTGACTGAACAAAATCTTTAGACTATTTTTTAAAAATATTCATACTTCTGTCCATTATTAAAATCAAAAGACTAAAATAAAAGCTATTGACCACTACTGTATTAACACCAGCCATGATATATATATATATATATCATGGCTGATCGCTCGCATTAGAGGATACCCGTCTAAAATAAGTTCTAAATGGGTTTTTGCATGGATGTTTATTATTATTATTATTAGTATTATTATTATTATATATAATGTTGAGTTGTGATAGTTTTTGGTGCCAACATTATTGCTTTTTCAGTAGTTTTACTGATAAAAGGCACTTTGGCAAGCAAGTTTTTTATCACATATTTCTTTTCTGGGTGGAGATAAAGTGCTGATAGTTTTAATGCAAAGAATTTGTGATTTTGACTAACCATGTTCATGCCGACTTTGAAGTTTCGTCAGGACACCGTTATGATGTCTTCAATCAACGGTGCTAACTTATATATATATATATATATATATATATATGTGTGTGTGTGTGTGTGTGTGTGTGTGTGTGTGTGTGCGCACGCGCGCGTGTGTGTGTCTGAATATATATCGGACAAATATATTACGTCTTGTATATATATATATATATATATATATATATATATATTAATCATATCACCCCGAGCAAGGCGGTAACGCTACTGATGTGCAGGAGGCTACATAGGAGTGAAAAGATTGAAAAAAAGAAAGCGGAAACCACATCCTAAACAGGGAACAAGGGATGAACCTCTTCACCTGTTCAATAGACGTGGGTGGAGTGTCAACCGGGCGATAGTTTAGTCTATCTGGTCCAATGGAAAAAAAGAAAAAAAGAAGAGAGTGAAAAGATTTGAAAAGAGAAAGCCGGAAACCACATGCTAAACCGGGAACAAGGGATGAGCCTCTAAACCTGTTCAATAGACGTGGATGAATATACAGGAAGAAATATCCTTACCGGATATATATATATATATATATATATATATATAATTAAAATTGATTTTTATTTAAATTAATATAGTTTAATAGAAAGTATAATTAATTTAGTTCAGTATATAATTTATTTAATTATATTTATTTTATTATATTTAACAAACTCTATAATTAATATATTTTAAAATATAATTAATATAGTTTAAATAAAAAACAAATTTAATTATATTATGCTCTACAATATTTGTTGTATTGAGCACTTTTTTAAAGTAAATGCTCGACAACTCGGAATTCTAAAACTGTTGGTTATCTACACCTGAATATATATATATATATATATATATATATATATATATATATATATATTTCCCCAGTGTTATTCTAGATACGTGAAAATTTATATTATCTCATATATATATATATATATATATATATATATATATATATATATATATCTGTATGTATGTATATGTATATAATAAATATTTTTCGTCACTGTTAGCACAACTCTAAGTTTCAGGCTGGAAGTAATCGTCAGAATCAGAACCTGATAATTGCATCGCGCATGATATTTTTACTATCGTTGGGAAAATATATTCATCAAAATATCTATTCTTTAATACAAATTATAGGTCTGTTATTATGCACCGAGTAATATTTTATTAGCACTATTTACGATATTATATACATATGTATATATATTGGATAAAGATATTACGTCTCTTAAGAGTTTATCGATGAAATCCTAAGTGACAACGAGGACTTTTTCGATATTTTTATGTTTCTTTACCTTAAAATTGTTCTTGATATATAATAAATTATATATCCATATCTCATATATATATATATATATATATATATATATATATATATATAGAGAGAGAGAGAGAGAGAGAGAGAGAGAGAGAGAGAGTGACAGACAGATGGACAGACAGACAATGACAGGCAGACAGGCAGAGATAGAGAGAGAGAGATACAGATCTGTGCAAAGATATCTATCTATCTATCTATCTATCTATCTATCTATCTAAACCATTTCGGATATTATCTATCTATCTATCTATCTATCTATCTATCTATCTATCTATCTTACCATTACTGTGATTACAATTATGAATTCTGTCACCTGAAATGGACAGTGTGTCCTTGGACTTAGTGGGGGTGAATCGAACAATATCGGAATAGCAAAAAATAAGTACTCCTGAAAAATAATTCTTTCCATGTCTGCTTGTCCCAGTGACATCGCCACATGTTAATTTCACTATCCATGATAGTATGCTATGTTCCATTAACGATTTAATTTGATTTAAAATTATCCGATTGTCATTAGAATCCAGTAATGTGACACTATGTTATGTGCTTTCCCGTAGTCTATCCATACCTTGAATAGACTTTCCCTTCTTATTTTCACCTTACAGAATATCGTTTTAATGATGAATAAGAAATCATTGGAAGCTCTTGAGTTTTTCCTGTAACTTTTGTGCTGTTTAAGAAAGAAATAGTAGAGCCCTTAAATGAATATATCTCTCTCCTTCTGTGATACCCGACTTCCAACCTAACTGTAGGCATATTATGGGTCGATAGTTACTTACTAGACTTCTACATTAGTACCATTTATCCAAGAGTCAACTACTATAGAACATTACGATTATCCATAAAAAACAAGTTCTTCCTTAGTTTGTCATACATATAGCACTTAAACCAATGTTTGTCTTGGTAATCAGAATTAGATGCTTTCCAGGTTGCTATCTTCCTCATCACAATTTGATCGTGATAACAATTTTTTTCCGCTTCCGTCATTTCAAGCCATTTTGCGTCTTACTTCTTTCTCTAAGTCAGTCAGTTAAGTGCCATACGTGAAACACGCTTTGAGCGATCATGTCTCGAAAGAGACATGAATGACAGAAAATTATCCCGCAGTAGGTTGCCATTGCTTTCTGCGGTAGACTGGCTATAGAACACAATCTGTCCTATCTGTCATAAGTGGAAAGAAGAGATGGATTAATACCTTTCTCAAGGGCATTTGTGCGTAACTGAATGCAAGGAATTCAACTGGAACTCGAACTCGGCTCCCCGATTTGTCGTTCCGAGTCGATATCCACTGCACCACAATACACATCCTCTAAGTAATCTTTCAAAATGTTTGTACTTCATTTGGCTCGTGTGCCTAATATTCTACTATAGTTCCACCTCTATTCAACTCTCTGAAGGTTTTGGTTGTCGATAAATATCATATTCTGCTGAAACTTATTGATTCTCAGGTGTTATTGCTTTATCTTGCCACTCGTTCTTAGTTTTATTTCTTTTCCCAATTAGTTGGTTTCTTTTGAATAAGTATCGTCTTTCTAGTGAATATCTATGTTACTTCTTAACACTCATCTTTTCTAACCACGTGATTATATAGCCAAGATTCTGATTTAGCTGTTTAACTTTTCCTTCTAAACGCCTTTTCCACCATGGATCTTGCTGTTTCCAAGATGGCTTCTTTAATCCTATGAGCACAGACTAATTTAAGTCATTGATTATATTTCTGTATATTATATTTCTGTACTTTCTCCAATAATTCACATTTATGTTTTTGAATTTCTGTTAATGCCCGTAAATAATTTTATTCTTTTCTAAATGCCTCTCATTCATCCTCTTGAAGGACTTTACCTTCCTTTAACCTTAAATCACCATCACTTTCATCAGTCAGTTAATCAAGTACCATACATGATACACGCTTCGGCGATCATGTCTCTTAAGAGACATAACTGAGTAAACAGAATATTTTCCTGAAGAAGGTTGACATTACTTTCTGCGGTAGACTGCTTGTCAGCCAAGAATATAAAACCCAATCTGTTCTGCTATTTAACTCATAGCTAGAGGAAGAAGTGAAGGATTATTTAATGTCAAAAAGGTGAAACTTGAAGGTATTTTTTATGTTCGGTTATAGTGAGAAAGTTGGTTTAGTCAGATTTTAATGAAAACCTTTTGTTTTTATTCTTTTTTATTTTAGAAAACTGAAAATGTCTTCTAGTTTTGTATTCAAAAATATATTACTGAGAATAATTTTGTGCTTCAAAAATGTGTTATGTTAATATTTTCTTCAAAAATGTATTGTTGGTAATATTTTTCCTTCAAAAATGTATATATTTCTATAACATTCTATTTTTATGTTTATATTTCTATAAAAGTGTATGTTTATACATTCATAGTGTTTTGACCCCAGTGAGGGGTTCATTATTTGCCCATAGCTGGGACCCTAACAGGTGCTGCCAATCAGAGGTCTTGCTGCCTGGATGCAGTTTACCGTCATACCCAGGACCCACTTGAATTAGTACCCTCTTCATCAAGTCCAAGAACCTTCTCTCCAGATGAATTGAAATCATTTCTTTTAATGGGCTTCTACCGAAACTTAACTCGATATTTCTAGACTACGGGAAGATTATTATTATTATTATTATTATTATTATTATTATTATTAGTAGTAGTAGTAGTAGTAGTAGTAGTAATTGCTCTTCCATTAAGATTCTTCCTATGATTATAAATCCTTTGTTCAATAAAGACGGAAGGTGATGATAGTTCGCCTGATATAGGCCTATTTTTCAGATTTACCATGAAATAACGTGTCTGCCTTAAGTTTTCTTATATATATATATATATATATATATATATATATATCCTCCATCATCTGAATGTTGCTTTTTGATTAAGCATTATTACAATTAGTATTTTTTAACTACATTTTCTCGATCTTTTTATTGTTGTTATTTGATTCAATATTTTCACTAATATTGCATCTTCTTCAGGTTATTAATGCTTTTTGATTTTCACTTTCATTATTTAATTACTACTTCACCTCCGTCTTTTACTTGTTACTTTTTGAATAACCATTTTCATATTTATTATATAATTAGAAACGTTTCCGGTAACTTTTCATGGATTCTTTTTTATTAAGCATTCTTCCATTTATTGTATTATTACTACTTCTCATCCAATTTTATTTATCGATTCTTCTTATTAAGCATTTTCATATCTATTATTTTATTACTATTCACGCCTATTTTTTATTATTGCTATTTCATTAAGCATTTTCACATTTATCATATTATTACTATTTCTCCTCCATTTTTTATTGTAGCATTTTTATTAAACATTTTAACTTTCGTAATACTATTACTACAGCTCCATTTATTGTTGCTTTTGGATTGAGCATTTTCACATTTATTACATTATTAATACTTTATCCCATCTTTTTAGTGATAGTTTTTATTCATCATTTACAATATTATTATTTCATCACTAATTCTCCTTCATTTTTATTGTTTCTTTTTATTAAACATTTTCTACATTTATTATATTATTATTACTTATCCTCATCTTTTTAGTGATAGTTTTTATTCACTATCATTTACAATATTATTATTTCATCACTAATTCTCCTCCATTTTTGCTTGTTTCTTTTTTATTAAACATTTTCACATTTATTATATTATTACTACTTATCCCATCTTTTTAGTGATATTTTATTCATCATTTACAATATTATTATTTCATCACTAATTCTCCTCTATTTTTTATTGTTTCTTTTTTATTAAACATTTTCACATTTATTATATTATTACTACTTATCCCATCTTTTTAGTGATAGTTTTTATTCATCATTTACAATATTATTATTTTTATATCATAATTCTCCTCCATTTTTATTGTTTCTTTTTTATTAAACATTTTCACATTTATTACATTATTAATATTTATCCCATCTTTTTAGTGATAGTTTTTATTCATCATTTTCATAATATTATTATTTCATCACTAATTCTCCTCCATTTTTTATTGTTTCTTTTTTATTAAACATTTTCACATTTATTATATTATTACTACTTATCCCATCTTTTTTAGTGATAGTTTTTATTCTTCATTTACAATATTATTATTTTATCACTAATTCTCTCATTTTTATTGTTTTTTTTATTAAACATTTTCACATTTATTACATTATTAATACTTATCCCATCTTTTTAGTGATAGTTTTTATTCATCATTTACAATATTATTATTTTATCACTAATTCTCCTCCATTTTTTATTGTTTCTTTTTTATTAAACATTTTCATATTATTACATTATTAATACTTATCCCATCTTTTTAGTGATAGTTTATTCATCATTTACAATATTATTATTTTATCACTAATTCTCCTCCATTTTTTTATTATTTTTTATTAAACATTTTCACATTTATTACATTATTAATACTTATCCCATCTTTTTTAGTGATAGTTTTTATTCATCATTTACAATATTATTATTTTATCACTAATTCTCCATTTTTTATTGTTTCTTTTTTATTAAACATTTTCACATTTATTATATTATTAATACTTATCCCATCTTTTTAGATAGTTTTTATTCATCACTTACAATATTATTATTTCATCACTAATTCTCCTCCATTTTATTGTTTCTTTTTTATTAAACATTTTCACATTTATTACATTATTAATACTTATCCCATCTTTTTAGTGATAGTTTTTATTCTTCATTTACAATATTATTATTTCATCAATTAATTCTCCTCCTATTTTTTATTGTTTCTTTTTTATTAAACATTTTCACATTTATTACATTATTAATACTTATCCTATCTTTAGTGATAGTTTTTATTCATCATTTACAATATTATTATTTTATCACTAATTCTCCTCCATTTTTTATTGTTTCTTTTTTATTAAACATTTTCACATTTATTACATTATTAATATTTATCCCATCTTTTTAGTGATAGTTTTTATTCATCATTTACAATATTATTATTTTATCACTTAATTCTCCTCCATTTTTTATTGTTTCTTTTTTATTAAACATTTCTACATTTATTATATTATTACTACTTATCCCATCTTTTAGTGATAGTTTTTATTCATCATTTACAATATTATTATTTTATCACTAATTCTCCTCCATTTTTTATTGTTTCTTTATTAAACATTTTCACATTTATTATATTATTACTACTTATCCCATCTTTTAGTGATAGTTTTTATTCATCATTTACAATATTATTATTTCATCACTAATTCTCCTCCTATTTTTTATTGTTTCTTTTTTATTAAACAGTTTCACATTTATTATATTATGACATTATTTATCCCATCTTTTAGTGATAGTTTTATTCATCATTTACAATATTATTATTTCATCACTAATTTCCTCTCCATTTTATTGTTTTTTTATTAAACAGTTTCACATTTATTATATTATTACTACTTATCCTATCTTTTTAGTGATAGTTTTATTCATCATTTACAATATTATTATTTTATCACTAATTCTCCTCCATTTTATTGTTTCTTTTTATTAAACATTTTCACATTTATTATATTATTACTACTTATCCCATCTTTTAGTGATAGTTTTTATTCATCATTTACAATATTATTATTTTACCACATTAATTCTCCTCCATTTTTTATTGTTTCTTTTTTTATTAAACATTTTTCATATTTATTATATTATTAATACTTATCCCATCTTTTTAGTGATAGTTTTTATTCATCATTTACAATATTATTATTTCATCCCTAATTCTCCTCCATTTTTATTGTTTCTTTTTATTAAACATTTTCACATTTATTATATTATAATCATTTATCCCATCTTTTTAGTGATAGTTTTTATTCATCATTTACAATATTATTATTTTATCATTTCAATTTCTCCTCCATTTTATTGTTTCTTTTATTAAACATTTTCACATTTATTACATTATTAATACTTATCCCATCTTTTAGTGATAGTTTTTATTCATCATTTACAATATTATTATTTTATCACTAATTCTCCTCCATTTTTTATTGTTTCTTTTTTATTAAACATTTTCACATTTATTACATTATTAATACTTATCCGATCTTTAGTGATAGTTTTTATTCATCATTTACAATATTATTATTTTATCACTAATTCTCCTCCATTTTTTATTGTTTCTTTTTTATTAAACATTTTCACATTTATTACATTATTAATACTTATCCCATCTTTTAGTGATAGTTTTTATTCATCATTTACATTATTATTATTTTATCACTAATTTCCTCCATTTTTTATTGTTTCTTTTTATTAAACATTTTCACATTTATTATATTATTAATACTTATCCCATCTTTTTAGTGATAGTTTTTATTCATCATTTACAATATTATTATTTCACTTAACATTTTTCCTTCATTTTTTATTGTTTCTATTTTATTAAACATTTTCACATTTATTACATTATTAATACTTATCCCATCTTTTTAGTGATAGTTTTTATTCATCATTTACAATATTATTATTTTATCACTAATTCTATTCCATTTTTTATTGTTTCTTTTTATTAAACATTTTCACATTTATTACATTATTAATACTTATCCCATCTTTTTAGTGATAGTTTTATTCATCATTTACAATGTTATTATTTTATCACTAATTCTCCTCCATTTTTATTATTTCCTTTTTATTAACATTTTTTCACATTTATTACATTATTAATACTTATTCATCTTTTAGTGATAGTTTTTATTCATCATTTATTATTATTTTATCACTAATTCTCCTCCATTTTTTGTTGTTTCTTTTTATTAAAACATTTTCACATTTATTACATTATTAATACTTATCCCATCTTTTTAGTGATAGTTTATTCATCATTTACAATATTATTATTTTATCACTAATTCTCCTCCATTTTTTATTGTTTCTTTTTATTAAACATTTTCACATTTATTATATTATTCTTATCCCATCTTTTTAGTGATAGTTTTATTCATCATTTACAATATTATTATTTCATCACTAATTCTCCTCCATTTTTTATTGTTTCTTTTTTATTAAACATTTTCACATTTATTATATTATTACTACTTATCCCATCTTTTTAGTGATAGTTTTTATTCATCATTTACAATATTATTATTTCATCACTAATTCTCCTCTATTTATTGTTTCTTTTTATTAAACATTTTCACGTTTGTTACATTATTAATACTTATCCACATCTTTTAGTGATAGTTTTTATTCATCATTTACAATATTATTATTTTATCACTAATTCTCTCCATTTTTTATTGTTTCTTTTTTATAAACATTTCATTTATTATATTATTACTACTTATCCCATGTTTTTTAGTGATAGTTTTTCATTCATCATTTACAATATTATTATTTATCACTAATTCTCCTCAACTTTTTATTGTTTCTTTTTTATTAAAACATTTTCACATTTATTGTGTTACTACTTATCATCTTTTTAGTGATGATTTTATTCATCATTTATTATTATTATTTCATCACTGATCTCCTCCATTTTTATTGTTTCTTTTTATTAAACAAGGTTACACATTTATTATATTATTACTACTTATCCCATCTTTTTAGTGATAGTTTTTATTCATCATTTACAATATTATTATTTCATCACTAATTCTATCCATTTTTATTGTTTCTTTTTTATTAAACAATTTCACATTTATTATATTATTACTACTTATCCCATCTTTTTAGTGATAGTTTTTATTCATCATTTACAATATTATTATTTTATCACTAATTCTCTCCATTTTTTATTGTTTCTTTTTTATTAAACATTTTCACATTTATTACATTATTAATACTTATCCCATCTTTTTAGTGATAGTTTTTATTCATCATTTACAATATTATTATTTTATCACTAATTCTCCTCCATTTTATTGTTTCTTTTTTATTAAACATTTTCACATTTATTATATTATTACTACTTATCCCATCTTTTTAGTGATAGTTTTTTTATTCATCATTTACAATATTATTATTTCATCACTAATTCCTCCTCCATTTTTTATTGTTTCTTTTTATTAAACATTTTCACATTTGTTATATTATTACTACTTGTCCCATCTTTTTAGTGATAGTTTTTTTATTCATCATTTACAATATTATTATTTCATCCCTGTTCTCCTCCATTTTTTATTGTTTCTTTTTTATTAAACATTTTCACATTTATTATATTATAACTGTATCCCATCTTTTTAGTGATGGTTTTATTTCATCATTTACAATATTATTATTTTATCACTAATTCTCCTCCATTTTTTATTGTTTCTTTTTTATTAAACATTTTCACATTTATTATATTATTACTATTTCTTCTCAATCTGTTTGTTGTTGCTTTTTGATGAAGCATTTCAACTCTTATTATTATTTTATTACTATATCTCCTTAAACGTTTTATTCATTCTTTTTTATTAAGAATTTTCACTATTGATATTTTATCACTGGTTCTCCTCAATCTTTATATTGTTGCTGCTTGATTAAGCATGTTTGCATTCATTATGTTATTACTACTTTTCTTGCATTTATTAAGCATTTTATATTATAATGTTATTACTACTTCTCATCCATCATTTTTGTTGCATTTATATAAAACCATTTTATGTATATCATCTTATTATAGATTCTTCTCAATCGTTTTATTGACCTTTTATTAAGCTTTTTCACATTTATTATAAGATTACTACCTCTCTTACTTTCTCTTATTGTTGCATTTTTATTAAGTAATTTCACAATTATTATGCTTTTATTTTTCTCCAGTGTCTTTTTATTATTGCTTTTTCATTAAGCATTTTTCAGTTATTATCTTATTACTACATCTTCTCAATCGTTTTATTGCTGCTGTTTAAATAAGCTTTTTACTTTCGTTAATTTATTACTACGTCACCTGCATCTTTTTATAGATGTTATTTTATTAAGCATTTTCAATGTTATTATTTTATCACTTCTACTCCTCCATCTTTTTCATTAAGCATTTTCTCAGTTATTATCTTATTACTACATCTTCTCAATCGTTTTATTGCTGCTGTTTAAATAAGCTTTTTACTTTCGTTAATTTATTACTACGTCACCTGCATCTTTTTATAGATGTTATTTTATTAAGCATTTTCAATGTTATTATTTTATCACTTCTACTCCTCCATCTTTTTCATTAAGCATTTTCTCAGTTATTATCTTATTACTACATCTTCTCAATCGTTTTATTGCTGCTGTTTAAATAACCTTTTTACTTTTGTTAATTTATTACTACGTCACCTGCATCTTTTTATAGATGTTATTTTATTAAGCATTTTCAATGTTATTATTTTATCACTTCTACTCCTCCATCTTTTTCATTAAGCATTTTCTCAGTTATTATCTTATTACTACATCTTCTCAATCGTTTTATTGCTGCTGTTTAAATAACCTTTTTACTTTTGTTAATTTATTACTACGTCACCTGCATCTTTTTATAGATGTTATTTTATTAAGCATTTTCAATGTTATTATTTTATCACTTCTACTCCTCCATCTTTTTCATTAAGCATTTTCTCAGTTATTATCTTATTACTACATCTTCTCAATCGTTTTATTGCTGCTGTTTAAATAAGCTTTTTACTTTCGTTAATTTATTACTACGTCACCTGCATCTTTTTATAGATGTTATTTTATTAAGCATTTTCAATGTTATTATTTTATCACTTCTACTCCTCCATCTTTTTCATTAAGCATTTTAACATTTATTATATTATTACTACTTCTTCTTCGTCTATCTATAGTTGCTTTTTGATGAATCATTTTCTTTTTTTATTATTCCATTACTATCTCCTCCATTTTTATTGATACTTTTTATTAGGCATTTTCACCATCTTTTTATTGTTGCTGCCTGCTTAATGCTTTTCACATTTATTATATAATTACTACTTGTTTTCCATCATTTTTTTTATTCTTTTTGATTAAGCATTTTCATGTTTATCATATTATTACATCTCCTCCAACGTTTTATTGATACTTTTTATTAAGCATTCTCACTAATATTATTTCATTACTACTGACCCTCCATTTTTTTTATTGTTTTGTTTGATTAAACATTTTCACATTTATTAATTTATTATTAGTATTTTCCTCTATCTATCTATTGTTGCTTTTTGATGAAACATTTTCACTTTTATTATTTCATTACTATATCTCCTTCATCTTTTTATTAATTCTTTTTTATTTAGCATTTTCTGTATTAATATTTTATTACTACTTTGCCATCTTTGTATTGTTTCTGTTTGATTAAGCATTTCCACAGTTATTATATTATTACTACTTCATCTATCAGTTGTTTTTTGATGAAGCATTTTTCCTTATTGTTGTTTCATTACTACATCTTCTTCATTATCTTATTGATTCTTTTTATTAAGTATTTTCAATATTATTACTTTTGTTATTTTATTACTACTTCTCCATCTTTCTATTGATGCTTTTTTATTAGTTATTGTTAATTTTACTGTTTCTAGATACATCTTCTTCGTCTAACTTATTGTTATATTCTGATTAAGTACTTTCCCTATTATTATGTTGTTATTACTTTTTCCCCATCTCTTTATTGTTGTATTTTGAATAATCATTTTCACTAATGTTATTGTATTACTACCTCTAGACTATGTCTTCGTTGTTGCCTTTTGATTAATCATTTTTACTTTTATCATTTCATTAATCCTAAGTAACTCTTCTCCATCTTTTTAATAATGCTTTTTTTTGGTGAAATTTTTAAAAAATATTATTTTATTACTTCTCCACAATGGTTTTATTGTTGCTGTTTGATTAAGCATTTTATCACTAATTCTCCTCCATTTTTTATTGTTTCATTTTTATTAAACATTTTCACATTTATTACTACTAAGTAACTCTTCTCCATCTTTTTAATAATGCTTTTTTTGGTGAAATTTTAAAAAAATATTATTTTATTACTTCTCCACAATCGTTTTATTGTTGCTGTTTGATTAAGCATTTTCACTATTGTTATTATTTCATTACTACATCTCTTAATTTTTTTTTATTGCTGACTTTTATTACAACCCCATCAAACATATTGTTGCTTTTTATTGAGTATTATCACTGTTATTGTGTTTTGACTACTTCTCCCCATTTAACTCATTACTATATCCCATTCATCTTTTTATTGATTCTTTTCTATTAATTATTTTCACTATTATTATTTTATTAGTATTCTACTCCTTCTTTTTATTGTTGCCGTTTGATTAAGCTTTGTCACTCTCATCATTTAATTTATGCTTCTCTTCTATCTTCTTATTGAGTTTTTCAAGCATTTTCACATTTATTATATTATTACTACTTATCCCATCTTTTTAGTGATAGTTTTTATTCATCATTTACAATATTATTATTTTATCACTAATTCTCCCCCATTTCTTATTGTTTCTTTTTTATTAAACATTTTCACATTTATTACATTATTACTACTTATCCCATCTTTTTAGTGATAGTTTTTATTCATCATTTACAATATTATTATTTTATCACTAATTCTCCCCCATTTCTTATTGTTTCTTTTTTATTAAACATTTTCACATTTATTATATTATTACTACTTATCCCATCTTTTTAGTGATAGTTTTTATTCATCATTTACACTATTATTATTTTATCACTAATTCTCCCCCATTTCTTATTGTTTCTTTTTTATTAAACATTTTCACATTTATTATATTATTACTACTTATCCCATCGTTTTAGTGATAGTTTTTATTCATCATTTACAATATTATTATTTTATCACTAATTCTCCCCATTTCTTATTGTTTCTTTTTTATTAAACATTTTCACATTTATTACATTATTACTACTTATCCCATCTTTTAGTGATAGTTTTTATTCATCATTTACAATATTATTATTTTATCACTAATTCTCCCCCATTTCTTTATTGTTTCTTTTTTATTAAACATTTTCACATTTATTATATTATTACTACTTATCCCATCTTTTTAGTGATAGTTTTTATTCATCATTTACAATATTATTATTTTATCACTAATTCTCCCCCCATTTCTTATTGTTTCTTTTTTATTAAACATTTTCACATTTATTATATTATTACTACTTATCCCATCTTTTTTTAGTGATAGTTTTTATTCATCATTTACAATATTATTATTTTATCACTAATTCTCCCCCATTTCTTATTGTTTCTTTTTTATTAAACATTTTCACATTTATTATATTATTACTACTTATCCCATCGTTTTAGTGATAGTTTTTATTCATCATTTACAATATTATTATTTTATCACTAATTCTCCTCCATTTTTTATTGTTTCTTTTTTATTAAACATTTTCACATTTATTATATTATTACTACTATCCCATCTTTATGATAGTTTTTATTCATCATTTACAATATTATTATTTTATCACTAATTCTCCCCCATTTCTTATTGTTTCTTTTTTATTAAACATTTTCACATTTATTATATTATTACTACTTATCCCATCTTTTTAGTGATAGTTTTTATTCATCATTTACAATATTATTATTTTATCACTAATTCTCCCCCATTTCTTATTGTTTCTTTTTTATTAAACATTTTCACATTTATTATATTATTACTACTTATCCCATCGTTTTAGTGATAGTTTTTATTCATCATTTACAATATTATTATTTTATCACTAATTTCATTTCTTATTGTTTCTTTTTTATTAAACATTTCTACATTTATTATATTATTACTACTTATCCCATCTTTTTAGTGATAGTTTTTATTCATCATTTACAATATTATTATTTTATCACTAATTCTCCCCCATTTCTTATTGTTTCTTTTTATTAAACATTTTCACATTTATTATATTATTACCACTTATCCCATCGTTTTAGTGATAGTTTTTATTCATCATTTACAATATTATTATTTTATCACTAATTCTCCCCCATTTCTTATTGTTTTTTTATTAAACATTTTCACATTTATTACATTATTACTACTTATCCCATCTTTTTAGTGATAGTTTTTATTCATCATTTACAATATTATTATTTTATCACTAATTCTCCTCCATTTCTTATTGTTTCTTTTTTATTAAACATTTTCTACATTTATTATATTATTACTACTTATCCCATCTTTTTAGTGATAGTTTTTATTCATCATTTACAATATTATTATTTTATCACTAATCTCCCCATTTCTTATTGTTTCTTTTATTAAACATTTTCACATTTATTATATTATTACTACTTATCCCATCTTTTAGTGATAGTTTTTATTCATCATTTACAATATTATTATTTTATCACTAATTCTCCCCCATTTCTTATTGTTTCTTTTTTTTATTAAACATTTTCACATTTATTATATTATTACTACTTATCCCATCGTTTTAGTGATAGTTTTTATTCATCATTTACAATATTATTATTTTATCACTAATTCTCCCCCATTTCTTATTGTTTCTTTTTTATTAAACATTTTCACATTTATTACATTATTACTACTTATCCCATCTTTTAGTGATAGTTTTTATTCATCATTTACAATATTATTATTTTATCACTAATTCTCCCCCATTTCTTATTGTTTCTTTTTTATTAAACATTTTCACATTTATTATATTATTACTACTTATCCCATCTTTTTAGTGATAGTTTTTATTCATCATTTACACTATTATTATTTTATCACTAATTCTCCTCTATTTCTTATTGTTTCATTTTTATTAAACATTTTCACATTTATTACTACTAAGTAACTCTTCTCCATCTTTTTAATAATGCTTTTTTTTTTGGTGAACTTGTTTTCTACTATTATTTTATTACTTCTCCACGATCGTTTTATTGTTGCTGTTTGATTAAGCATTTTCACTATTGTTATTATTTCATTACTACATTTTGTAATTTTTTTTATTGCTGACTTTTATTACAACCCCCATCAAACATATTGTTGCTTTTTATTGAGTATTATCACTGTTATTGTGTTTTGACTACTTTTCCCCATCTTTTGATTTTTTTTCTTTTCGATTATTACGATATTATTACTTCATCGTTTTATTTTTGCTTTTCCATTAAACAATTTCAGTATTATTCATTTATTACGACATCTCCTATATATATTAATACTAAGCATTTTATTATAATTATTATTTTATTATTTTATTACTAATTCTCCTCCTACTTTTTATTGTTACTTTTTGATCAAACTTTTCCACTTCTTTTCTTTTACTACTACTCCTCCTCCTTCTTTTTATTGATGGCTTTTATTAAGCATTTTCAGTATTTTTCTTTTGAAGTACTTCTCCTGCATCTAACTATTGTTGCATTTTTTGGAGGTTTTTCACTTTTATTATTTCATTATTACATCTCCTTCATCTTTTTAATGTTACCTTTTGATTAAACATTTTTAGTATTATTATTTTATTATTACGTCACATTCTTTTTTTATTCGTTTTTATTAAAGATTTTTACATTTATTATTTTATTACTACTTCTTTTTCTGGCTTACGGCCATATCACGTTGAATACACCGGTTCTCGCTCAATCACCGAAGTTAAGCAACGTTGAGCCTGGTCTAGTACTTAGATGGGTGACCGCTTGGGAATACCAGGAGCTGTAAGCGTTTAGTGACGGATGTGCGTTGTGGTGCAGTGGATATCGGCGAGTCGAGTTCGAATTCTAGCTGAATACCCTGCATTCACTTAAGCACTGGTACCCTTGGGAAAGGTATTAATCCGTCCCTCCAGTTATGAGTTAAATAACAAGGGTAGGACTTGGGGACCCTGCTTTTAAAAACAAATCCCAATGAATCTTGATACTCGAAAAGAAAAAAGTATTACTCGACATAAAACTTATATAAAAACAACAATAAATTATTGAAAGAAAAAGGTATTACCAGCAATAAATAAATAAAATTTAGTTGGCAATAAATGACCCGCCGAGGTTGGTATGCCATAAAAACAAACCAACCAACTTCTTTTCTATCTTCTTTAACTGAGGCTTCTTGATAAAGCGTTTTAACTATTACTATAATCACTGTTACTATGTTATTACTAAGTCACCTTCATCTTTTTATTATGCTTTTCGATTAAGATTACGTTATTATTTTATTACGATTTGTCCTCTTTTAGTTGTTGCTTTTCCATCAAGCATTTTCACTATTATTCTTTTATAACTACATCTTCTCCATTTATTCAAACTTGCATTTTGATTAAGCATTTTCGCTATTTTTATTTTATTGCATCTCTTCATGTATCTTTTTTGTTGCTTTTTTATGCAACATATTTACTATTAGTATTATATTGCTACCTCTCCTAAATTTATTTATTGTTGCTTTTTTATTAAGCTTTTTCACTAATATTTTTTATCGATAAAATATCTCCATTTTATATTGTACTTTTTTGATTAATCATTTTCGCTATTATTATTTCATTACTACTTCTCCATTTTTAATGTTGCATTTGATGAATGTTTTTCACTATTATTTTTAATTACTACTTTTCCTCCATCTTTTTATTATGACTTTTTGATTAAGCATTTTCCCATTTATTAATTTATTAGTACTTCTTCATCGTTTATTGTTGATTTTTGATCAGACGTGTCTTATTAATCGACCCACAAAAGATTTCATAGCAAACAAGATTTAATTTCACCTTCATACAGGTATTTTCTTGATTTTTATTTGATAAAACACGTCTGATCTGAAGACGGCATCTCTCCGGTGTGGGAGTATGCAGGTTCGATTCCTGACGGAAGATAAATATTTTCTAAAGGATTTCTCAAAGGATTAAAATAAACATACTTTCCATTCAAATACGAGTATATTTTTTTTTTAAATCATAATAATGTTAAAGAAATAAAAATTCAAATATGTCGGCTAATGCCAGTTTCGTAAATTTCCTTGTAACTCCGTAATGTTATTTTCGGCTGAATTTGTTTACATTCAAAACTCTCTGAACAGATAGATATTAATGATTCGATAAAAATTAGAAGAATACCTATATAAAGGTTAAATTGAATCTTGTTTGCCATGAAATCTTTCGTGAGTCGATTAGTAAGGCACGTCTGATCTAAAGACGTCTTCCCTCCGGTGTGGGAGCATGCAGGTTTGATTCCTGCTGGAAGATAGATATTTGCCAAACGATTTCTCAAATGATTAGGGCCAGTGGAAATTATAATATACTGTTTAATTGTGTATATAAAATAAACAGATTTTTTTTACTCAAATATATATATATATGTTCTAAACATATATTGTTAAATATAAGAGACAATGAATGTCTATTATGTTTAATCATGAGCCGTTCTAAACGTCGTATTTTGGCTTTAATTTCAGTTGAAAATAAAGACAAAAATTCCCCAACATTTGGATAATTTTTATTAAGTTGTTTCAAAGCTTTCGGCTCACCTGAGCCATCTTCAGAGAGGTTATAACAACTTAATAAAAAATTATCCAAATGTTGAAGAGTTTTTGTCTTTATTTTCAACTTTTTGCCCCAAGATTGAAACCCGACCGAATTGGCGTCAGGACACAGAGACAGAGAGAGAGGGGGAGGGAGAAAAAGGGAGAGAGACAGAGAGAGTGCGTGTGTGTGTGTGTGTGTTTTCTGGAAATTTCATGCCGATCTTTAAAGGAAATTAAAACACAAGACAAAATTATGCCATTAAATATTTATTCAGCTATACATGGATTATTTTGTTGCAAAACCTTTCTTTATTTGCCTTCAGTTTAAAGATTCCGCCTTCCCAGATTTTCAGTGGTTTCAACAAAGAACTCTATAAAATTATTTTTTTATATCATCCAAAGTTTTAAAATTTTTACTATTGAGGTTATGTTTCAAGAACCTGAAGAAATAAAAATCCGAAGGAGCAATGTCTAGTGAATATGGCTGACGGTCTAACACATCCCAGCCAAACTGTAATAATTTTTACCGGATCAATAAAAAAACGTGAGGTTGGCTATTAATCTCTTAGAAAAAAAAAATCACGTTTCTTGCTCGCTAGTTCTTGACATTTTTTTTTTTAATGCTGCCTTTAATTCGTCCAGTTGCGGGCAGTATATTTCAGAATCAATTGCGTGCTTTCTTGGCAGAAGCTCATAGTACAGGAATCCTTTTATAAATGGAGATGCACAGCATGATAT
>JBBBDQ010001791.1:2490000-2537967 GCA_037127315.1 Ascarosepion bandense
GAAACATGAAAATTTTTGTGTTGTGATATACTGCTGTTATAAACCATTGTAATGACAAAATTACAATATATATATATATATATATATACATATATAATGCTGTCAAGTCCGTGAATGGCAAGGATAATCCAAAAAGGTCTACTTAATATAAAATATTAAGCGCTAGATCTGTGCAGAGAGCTTAATGGATGTTATCCAGTGCAATGTGATATCTATAAATGAAGTGGTTATAAATCATAATTCATTTCTATGAACTAATTAGTTTATTTCTTCAGACCACACTTTATTCGTTTCATTCGGTGGAATTATATTCCGGAATAAACATTTTTTTAAACAAAGTGAAAATCAAGTAACATGACACAGAACAGAAACTTTATCTTTATCTCGGGTAAGAATCACTACAGCTAGAGAAGGACATAAAACCATCGCACACCCACTCACACGCACATGAATACGTATACACACATAACCCTACTTATAAACATACTTACGCATACACACGTACATCCATATACACATACATCCATATACACATAAGTCCATACTAACAGATATGTACATACAAATGTATCTATGCGTACACCTACAAATACACACACACACACATCCATCCATATCCACATCAAAATATTGTGTTTCGTATACTCACATAAAAATTTATGAAGACCGGACTTATACCCATATATTTAATACTAACACATATTAACGCAAGTATACTAACAAACTTCATATATACTCACAAAATACGCATATATTAATATAGTTACACGCACACATACACACACATATGCCTACATATGCACACTCATGCTTATATATACATATATGTCCATACATATACACAATCTTCTCCGTATACATATAAATTTATTATCTGTGCACACTCTCGCTTTTCTAAATTCATGTACCCACTTATAGAGACCAGGCTTATACGTGTATATACAAGAACAATGTTAACATATATATATAGTCATCCGCAGACAGATCTGTTTCGCTCTATCACAGCTCATCAGTATGGTTAGACATCCGATTGCTTTTTAGCCAGGATTGAAACCCGACCGAATTGGCGTCAGTCGGCGATTCTACCTCTGAACTATGGGCGCTCGGTAGAAGGAGGCAAACTTTTTAGCGTGTATATTATCATTATATACGCCCAATAGCTGAGAGTGTTCTAATTCATTGCTGAATGAAAGATATATATTGTCCACATTTACACACACAACAAGTGTGCCCACTTCAAATTATATACACAATAAAAATAGTTATATACATATACTGGCATATGTCATTTGGATTCCGATACATACATGCACATTCATTAGTATTCGGATCATAAATGGAGGGTAGAATCAAGTACATCCTTATCCACTGTTTCCTGTTTAGGATGTGGTTTCCGGCTTACTCTTTTCCATTCTTTTATTCTTTTTTTCAATTGGAGTAGATAGACTAAACTATCGCCCGGTTCACACTCCACCCACGTCTATTGAACGGGTGAAGAGGCTCATCCCTTGTTTTCTGTTTAGGATGTGGTTTCCGGCTTTCTCTTTTCTAATCTCTTCACTCTTACGTCGCCCCCTGCACATCAGTGGCGTTACCGCCTTGCTCGGGGTGATATGATTAAAAAAGAAAAAAATACAAAATTAATGCTAACATACATATAATTAGATCTCTTCATATACACAAAAAAACATATATATAATTAGGTACACCCATATACATAAAACATATATATAGCTAGGTGCATCCATACATACGGAATATACATATAATTATACATATAATCCCCATTAGGTGCATTCATATACACAATATATACATATAACTAGGTGCACCCACATACACGAAACATACATATAACTAGATGCATCTATATATATGTATTAAAATTTATATTAAAATACATACATAATACAAAATACGATACTTTCAAATTCGTACATAATATAAAGTCGTTGCATACATATACTGACATGTATACCTAATACATAGCAGATTTCCACTTTCATTATCTTCAAGCCGTAAAAGCCTCTAACGAATGATCCACGCAAGATAGGAATGAATCCACAAGTATGACGGAATGAGGTAAATTTAAGGTTCTATGTAATCGGTAGTTTAAACTTATTTTTATGACGGTATTTAAAAATGATTTCGTTTTCCTGTTTTAATAATTGGCTAGTTTCTCTGAATTTGATAATTCTAATTTTTTTCGTCTAAGCATAAATTGCATCTATTTCTGAAGCTGTTGGGGTTTGAGATTTACCTACATAGACGCATTTGTATATACATATATGTAAATATGGACATATGTGTATGTAGATGTTCCTGTGTATGCGTAAGTATGTTCATATGTAGGTTTTATATGTATACGTATTCATGTGCGTGTGAGTGGGTGTGTTATGGGTTTATGGTCACTCATTTCGTCCATAAATTTTTTCTTCACCGGCCATAGTGATTCTTAGCAGAGATAAGGCTAAAGTTCCTTTAAAGTTCAGTTCTTTCCAGAGATAAGGCTAAAGTTCCTTTAAAGTTCAGTTCTTTCCAGAGATAAGGCTAAAGTTCCTTTAAAGTTCAGTTCTTTCCAGAGATAAGGCTAAAGTTCCTTTAAAGTTCAGTTCTTTCCAGAGATAAGGCTAAAGTTCCTATTTTGGGTCATGTTACTTAATTTTAACTTTTTTTTTAAAAAAAGATTTATTCCGAAAAGAATTGTACCGAATGAAACGAATAAAGTGTGGTCTGAAGAAATGAACTAACTAGTTCAGAGAAATTAATTATAATTAATAATCAACGTATATGATGTATTAATTTTTTCTTTATATATATATATATATATAGTGGAAAATTTTATTTCATTTTCTACATAAATATTGATGGCATGAAAGATACAAACTCAAAAGAAAAACAAAATATAGTAAATTTTTTGAATAGTAAGAAGATAACCTTGGAAACTGTAAAGAAAAAACAACAAAGTTCTCAAAAAAGTTTTTAAAAAAAGGATTTGAAAATATGGGAAAAGTAAGGATTAAAAACACACCGGCTTTTGGAATGTCATAAAAATATTTGAGAAAGAAATAAAAGAGGAATAAGAAAGAAGGATTAACTTAACAGTAAAATGTCTGAAGAAGCCGGTGTTATGAATCGAAACAGAGAGAAAAGATGCAGAATATTAAGAACATTAGTTGGAGACATGAAAATAATGAAACTATCATAAAGAGAAACATGGAAGTTTGGCGAATAAATGCATGAAAACCGATTGATCAATAATAATTTTTAGTGATGAATGTAGAGCTACATTGGATGGATCTGGTGGCTGGACTACAGGTTGGATCATTCATGGAAGTAGAAAAACAACTCAGTTTAGACGATAACAGTGGAGAAGTGGAGTAATGTTTTTGGCTTATGATGTAATCAGTAAAAGTATAGATCTCTTTATATCAAGATAAATGCAGAGATTCATCATCAATGTAAGACTTATTTTCTTTGATAAAAGTCTAATAAATCTCATGCTAAATAGTATATACATTTAATAATATGCCATTCACCTTCTTCTTAACCGACTACTGCCCTTCTTGGATACCAACCTTAAAAAACAAAAAAAACAAAGCCAAATCCCCAAAATTAATAGAACGGTTTCCAATTTATCACCACATTAATCAAATATAAATGTTTAGATCAATCACTAAAAAAATATTGTATTTATTTTGTTAGCATATTAAAATCTGACATTTAAAAAACACTCTGCAACCCCCCCCCCCAAAAAAAAAAAACAGCTATAGATGTTGCAGTTAAATTTTTGCAGATTGCAGTTATCATGAAAGCAAGAAATTGGAAGGGATTTCCACTGGTGGGAAGTGCAAGTAAAAAAAAAACTGTTGCGTGGGAGTAAAAGTTGCATCTAGCTAGTTCAATGGAGTAACAGTGTGACCTTGTTGCCAATCTAATAACACACTTCAAATTCGTGTAGTTAGGGCACTAGGAAAAACCAGAGCAGTTGCCATAAAAATATTTGTAGAACTGACAGAGAAAAACAATGTCAGTGAGAAAGTGAGTGGAGACGAGATGCCTGGCCAGAATCAATTGTATTGCAGACCCTTTTGAAAGATTTTCTCAAGAATATTTACAATAACTTATTTGATGGCATGAGATTATTTTCTTATGCAACCGAATGGTTGTTCTTATTGTAAATAAAGATATATAATATGGTTTCATCAGAAAGACAGTCAAATGTGAAACAAGATATAGTGAAGTTGATGAATAGAAAGAACACAACATTGGAAATTGTGAAAAATTTAGCCAAAGATTATAGAACTGCCAAAAAAACAAACAAAAAAAAACAAAAAAAACAGCTACTGTTTTTTGGCAGTTCTATAATCTTTGACTAACTTTTTCACAATTTCCAATGTTGTGTTCTTCCTATTCATCAACTTCACTATATCTTGTTTCACATTTGACTGTCTTTCTGATGAAACCATATTATAAATCTTTATTTACAATATCAACAACCATTCGGTTGCATGAGAAAATAATCTCACGCCATCAAATAAGTTTTCGTTATTGTTAGATTTAACTATAAAAAGAAAATGAATACAAATATTTTTATTTATTTATCAGTAAATTCAAAAGATATAAGCTAAAGCTCCATTAGCTAGATGTAGACTTTGGTGGCAGTAAGATGTTAACATTATGCGGGTGTTATTTTTGCCTGACCCTATGTACGTATATAGAGCTACACATTTATTTGCAGAATTCTAATCTTAATAAATCAGTGTTAACGATTGCCCACCTTACCAAAAAAAAAAAAAAAAAAAAAAAAAAAAACGAGAAGTAAGCAACAGAAAGTGAATTAGACAGCAAAAACAAATATTTGAAAATGCAGGAGTTCTAAATATAGATAGAAAATATAAAGAAAAATGAAAGTAACACTTGCAAGTAAACATCACAAAGAGGAATGCCTTAGATGGGAAAATGAAAAACATGACAACTGATGTCTGAAAAGAAATTATACTGAAGATGGTGCTTGGTTGGGTCCTCCATGAAAATAATCAACCAACACAATTTAAAAAAAAAACAGTGAAGAGGTGGAGTAATGTTTTGGCTTATTATTATAAAAGAAAAGATTAGGGGTTCTTTCACTATTGGATAGAGTTGGTGGTTGGTTAGGTCCTTAATGGAAATGGTCAACCAGCTCAATTCAGAAGAAAGCAGTGAAAATGTGGATTAATATTTTGGCTTAATATTATAAGAGATAAAGTTATAGGATGAGCAGTGGATACTGGCTCGGAACAAGAAATCGGGCAGCCGAGTTCGAATTCAAGTTGAATTCCTTGAATTCACTTACGCTCAAATAACTTTGGAAAAGGTATTAATCTGTTTATTCCCTCCATTTAAAGGTTAAATAATAGAACAGATTGGGTTCTATAGCCTTGGTTAGCAACCAGTCTACCGCAAAAGTAATGGCAACGTACTGAGGGATAATCATCTGCCCATTCAGTCATGTCTCTTCCAAGACATGAGCGCCCAAGCATGTATCACCTATAACATTAATTGACTGATTATAAGAGATAGATTATAGGTCCTTTCAATATTGGATGTAGCTGGTGGTTGGTTGGGTCCTTCATGGAATGGTCAAACAACACAATTTAGAAGAAAAAAGGGAAGAAGTGGAGTAATATTTTGGCTTAGAATCATGAGAGATAAGTGTATAGGTCCTTTCAATATTGGTTGGAGATGGTGGATGTTTGCGTCCTTCATGGAAATGATCAGCCAACACAATTTAGAAGACAATAGTGAAAATGTGGTGTAATGTTTTTGCTTTGTATTATAAGAGATAAGATTATCGGTCCTTTAAATACTGGATAGAGCTGGTGGTTGGTTGGGTCCTCCGTGGATATATTTTCAAACAATACAGTTTAGCAAATAAAAGTGAAGATGTGGAGAAATGCTTTTGCTTAGTCTAATAAGAGATAAGATTTTAGGACCTTTCAAAATTGGATAGAGCTGGTGATTGGTTGTGTCCTTCTTGGATATGGTCAGCCAACACAGTTTAGAAGACAACAGTGAAGAGGTGCAGTAATGTTTTGATTTAGTATTGTTAGAGATAATATTATAGGTCCTTCAGTATTGGATAGAGCTGGTAGTTGGTTAGTTTATTCATGGAAATGGTCAAACATCACAATTTACAAAACAGGAGTGTAGCGGCAGTGTAATGTTTTGGCTTAGTATTCTATAAGATTTTAGGTCCATTCAATATCTGATAGAGCTGGTGGTTGGTTGGGTCCTTCATGGAAATGTTCAACCGACACAATTTAGAAGACAACAGTGAAGAGGTGGAGTAATGTTTTGGCTTAGTATTACAAGAGATAAGATTATAGATCTTTTCCAGATTGGAAATAGGTTGTGGTTGGTTGGATCCTTCACGGAAATGGTCAACTATCTTTCAATATTTGGTGGAGCTGGTGGTTGTTTGGGTCTTTTATGGAAATTTAGACGTCAACAGTGAAGAGGTGAAGTAATGTTTTGTTTTGGACTAGTATTGTAGAAAATGAAATTAAAGTATCGTTCAAATTTGGTTGGAGTTGGCGGCTGGTTGTGGTCTCGGTGGAAATATATATATATATATATATATATATATGTGTGTGTGTGTGTGTGTGTGTGTGTGTGTATGTGTGTGTGTGTGCGGAATATATATATATATATATATATAGTATGTCAAAAAATACAAAATTTACATTCGTTGAATGTCAATTTTAGCGAGAAAATTCACACTTCATCAGCAACGATCGAAAACAAAAATTTAGTAATTCAAATATAGTACAAAATTTCTATACCGGAAGAAACCCATAAACATATCCATACACAGGAAGTTAAAAAAAAGTAGGGTGGGGTGAAGAAAGAAATCTTTTTATTTAAATTTGTCGGCAAAACATAAGAAAATGAAAAAACAGAAACAGATTCATGATTCGATAAGGGAGGCTTTACATTACGTCTGTATGAAAGAATCAAAAGTTAAAAATTAAACCATGTCACAGGGATAGAAGTGGTAGAGGGAAAGGAAAAAACATAGTGTAGACAGGGGAAAGTTAACGAATAAATTAGATATAAAAAAATTTTTTTGTAGGCAACATAACTAATGATGACGATTTTCGATGGTGAAAAGGGGGGAAAGATTTTAAAAAAGAGCTGAAGAAGAGACAGGAGACAATTTATTACATACTATATTAGGCACTGTTAAAAATTTACCTAACTTTTTGTTTAAATTAATAATAAAAATCATATGGCGAAACTATTTAGATAAAAAAATGGAAATGGAAAGAGAAATGGGCAATTAATACATAAATAAAAAAATAAGTATACATAGACATACATCCACACAATAACACCCACACACTAACACAGCCATATTTACATACATATATACACACATACATATAATTACAAATAAACCCTCACATATTAAATTATATATACACACACCCACATACACACATAACTACATATATATCTCCATACACATATATACATAATCCCCACAAAATATACAATTCTACACATAAAATAAAATACATATATTATCATATCTATACACATATGTATATATACGTACATATATATATGTATATATATAAATACATATACATACACACATACATATACATGTACATATTCACACATACACATATACATACATTCATACACATGTACATATATACAAATGCATTCACACACCACCTGCATACACTAGTATACATGTATCAGCACACCAAATAATATACATATAAACCATACACACTTTTATCAAATATTAAACTCTCTCTCTCTCACACACACACACACACACACACACACACACATATATATATATATATATATATATATAGCATCACACATATACATACAAGAATACAATAATATAAATAAAAAATACACATACATACAAATATATAGATACCTACACACACACATATATATACACACATATATAAATACACACATACAAACATATATATATCCATATATATACATATACATACATACATACACACATAGATATAGATAGATGCACACACATGCATATATATAGATATATACACACACACACCTATACCTATATGCTTACACAGACACATATATATAAAAACATACATACACATATATATACACACATTATATGCACACATATATAGACACACAATATATAATACATACGCACACAAAACATATATACATGCATACATTCCAAATATATATATACACATACATACACATACATATATATATATATATACATACATACACACCTACTTACACACACACACACATATATATATATATATATATATATATATATATATATATATATATTTTAATCATATCAACCCAAGTAAGGCGGTAACGCCACTGACGTACAGGGGGCTACATAAGAGTGAGAAGATTAGAAAAGAGAAAACCGGAAACCTCATCCTAAACAGGAAACAAGGGATGAGCCTCTTCATCTGTACAATAGATATGGGTGGAATGTGAACAGGGCGATAGTTTAGTCTATCTACTCCAATTTATATACATACATATACATATAAACATACATACATGAATACACCCATACATATGCATACATACTCATCATATATACACGCACACACGCATACATAGATAATTTTAAGAAAAAATAATCGACTTAGGAAATAGTTATAAGAATTTTTTAATATATATAAAAAATAAACGATAAATTTTAAGGTAGATCTCAATAAAATTCTTATTTTATACACACACATACCCCCCCCATATATATATATATATATATATATATATATATGACAAAATGCAGGGATTTAAATATTTAATAGGGACAGTATTTAAGTATTAGAAAAACGAAAATGGAAATAAGATTCGTCCCATTAAAAAAATTGAAAATTAAAAATAAAAATTCAAATATATATATATATATATATATATATATATATATATATATATATATATATATATATATATATATAAAGGGGCAGGGAATATATAGAAAAGAAGAAAGAAGTCATCTACAACACTGGGATTTTATTGTGATTTTCATTTTAATAGGAGAGTTTAAATTAACTTACTTAAATTTTTAAAAAATAATAAAATTATCAGAAAACTCAAATTAAAATTTAAAATTTAAAAATTCAGATTTATGTCGGCATTTGCTTATAAATTCGTTACGTAAATTTAAAAGTAGGTTTTGATCATGATACTTAATTATTTTAATTTTTTCCACAAAACATAGATTACTTCTATCGTAAAGGGTTCAGGGGTGCAGAATGAGACCATCAGTTTAAAAATAACTACGGGGTTTAGTTCTTCTTCCTTAATTGTCCAAAATATTCGGGAAAGGGATTTTGAAATTTTAAATTGGGGTAGGAAAAGGAATGCTTATGATTATAATACCGCTGCTTAAATTCACCAGCGGTGATACCGATATATGTTTGGTAATTTGTTCTGTTGTTAGTTGGTGAAATTTGGGCTTCGCATATTACCTGGGTAGATTTACACTTGCCTTCCACTGGACAGATATTTACGGGTCTACAATTAAAAGCATTTAAAATTCCTGTTTTCGAATTCGTAGTATTTAAATTCTTTAAAATTTGATTGTTATCTGAATTGATAATATTGTCCGTATTTGAAGTGCGGAAATAGGTCATTTTTAAAGTATTTCTATTAAAGATTTTATGTAGCGGACTTTGACTATTGAAATGTTTATTTTTTAGATTGAGAAAATATTTTCCTATATTAATATTAGATAGTCTATAGAATGGTGTGGTTAAACCATATTACTCTCCTTTTTCTACATTTATTTTTATTTCTGATATTAGCTGGTCCAGAGAAAATAGTTGGTTTTATATACATTAATTTATTTTTGTATCCTGTTACGAGGATGCATTTATATACAAAAAATAATAATAATGCATAAAAAGTTGTAGTAAAGGACTCTATTGAGTCCTAATTGTTGTTAAAATAGGTTTTGGGCACGGAACAGTTAGTTGATAGCAGGATGGGTTGACCTCTAGAGCTCAGGTTAAGATTCAGGATGTATATCCAGCCGAAAGAATCCCTAAGTCGACGACAAAAAAACTAAAACTTGAAACAGTTGATAAAAGAATGTTCTAACCTCATCAGCACCGGTTCGATTCAAGGAATTATATCCAGCCGAAAGTATCTCTCTAGTCGACGACATACAAAAATTTGAAAGAGTTGTTAAAAGGATTTTGTTGTCATATCAACTCCAGTAAAGATTCTAGGATCGATATTTGACCGAAAGAATCTCACAGAAATGTCCGAACAACTAAAACCTAAAAGAGAACCTCATGGAACTATATGGGTAAATATATATTTTTGCCTTATTCATTGACCAAGCAAATAATTAGTCTTTATATACGCATTTAAGGATTTCCAAAAAGTATAGCACTTAACTTCCTAGCCGACTTAATTGGGTAAAGATATTTGACAACTTATTTTCCCCTCCTCTCCTCGTAACACTTCGCCTTACCTTCCTTTTCTCTTCTCGTAATACTATACGTTTTCTATGTCTCCTGATTTGAATGCAAAACTGCATATTTTTAAATATTTTAATCAAATGTTTTGTGAATTAAATATTTGTCTGTCTTTTAACTCTGAGTTTTGGTCCATCATTTTTATTTTTTCTTATGGTACAATTAACACGTAACAATCCGCTCTTCTGAAGGGCCTTGTTGTAAATTTCCTTATTTTTACTGAAAATTTTGACGTTAGACGATAAACGGTTAATCCTAGTATTTATGATGTTGGGTGTATTTTTTATAAATGTTTTTGGGTGATTAGAAGATATATTAATATAACTGGGGGTATAATTTTATTTGAGATAGGGCTGGTGGAAGCCGTCATTTAGGTCAAGAGTAATATCTAAGTAGTTAACTATTTTAAGGTTGGAGGAGACTTCAACTTTAAAGCCAAGAAAATTAAGGGCTCTAATGATCTTTTTATGGATTCTATTCGTTAAAGGTCCATTACTATTGGGGATAAACATAAGGACATCATCAAGATATAACCCAATATGTTTATGGTCAAAAATCTACTTAAGATATCTAATGTATAAATTCCTACAAGATCAGCAGCCTTGGCCGAATCATACGCTCCCATACGTACATCAAAACTATCATAGGAGTCTTTTGTCAATGTAGAATGGTGGAAGGTAATAATGAATTTCCCAGCAGCTAAAATAATTTTATATCTCTACCATTGATTTCTAAATAATTTTTTGCAAATTTAATACAATTATCTAAAAGGTTTTTTTATATTAAGAATAAAAATCTACAATGTCAAATTTAAGAAAAGTGGATTTCGATTTATCTCAAATATCATTGAACCAATTAATGTTATCAGTTTAGTTCTTTCAGAGATTAGGGTATAATGCAGATTATAACTTCTTTTTTAAATTTCCCTAGAGATTAAAGCTAAATCACTTTTTGTCGGATTTAATAATCTTGTTTGTAATATATTTTGAAGATTGGGTATATGACCTTTAAAAACAGAATTAAGCATCTTTGGTGAATATCATACCTATTCTATCTGCAATTTTTAATTCATGAGAAAATTTGACTATGTCACTATCTCAGACGTAGTGTTGTTTTCTCTGTCTATTTTGTAATGGCTAGTGATTTTGTTTGCACACACACATACACACACACACACACACACACACATATATATATATATATGTGTGTGTGTGTGTGTGTGTGTGTGTGTGTGTGTGTGTGTGTGTGTTGATTAGATCTTGGATCCTTCATGGCAATAGTCAACCAACCCAATTTAGAAGACAGCCGTCTGAAGATGGAGCCACGCTTTGGCTTAATTCTCTAGGAAATGAGATTATATGTCCTTTCAAAATTTGAGGTTACCTCTATGTCGTGAGTAGTTGTTGGGCCCTTCATGGAAATAGCCAACCAACCCAACATTTCGGAGCTGGAGTAATGCTTTGGCCTAATATTGTAGAGAATGAGATTATATGTCCTTTTAAAACTGGATATAATCTCTAATTTGTGACTAGATATTGGGTCCTTCATAGAAATAGTCAACCAAACACAATTTAGACAACAACAGTGGAGAGGTGGAGTAATGTTTTGGCCTAGTATTGTAGGGAATGAGATTATATATCCTTTCAAAATTTGATATTATATCCATCTTGTAACTAGATGTTTGGTCTTTTATGGAAATAATCAACACAATTTAGAAGACAACAGTTTGGGGTGGGGTAATGTTTTGGCCTATTGTTGTAAGCAGTAAAATTATGAATAGAAAATTATGAATGATAGCATCAGTATAAATGCAGAGAATTAATATTATAAGTTATTTGTAAAAAAACATTATTTTGGATAGTAAAAATCACACCCAGCCAGAAAGCTTTAAGCTAGAGTATATTTGAGCAAGACAATGCTCTTTCACACTTTGTAAGGGGGGAAAACACGAAAATGAATAGAATGTATCCCAGCTTCTTCACTTATTAATCCAATAGAAATTTTTAGGTCCATTATTATAATAGAAGTACATGAGAATAGAAGTACATGAGAATAGAAAACAATATTGAAGCCAAGAAAATCTCTGAAAAGCAATAAAAAGAAAACTGGTTAAAAACTTCTTACTTTTACATGAAAGTGAAACATACAAGTTTGGCAAATAAGTACATGGAATTTTTAAGAATGAATGTAGAGCTAGATTGGATGAAGTTGATGGCTTGGCTAGTGCTTAACTTCTTCATGGAAATAGTCGATCAACACAATCTAGAAAACAACAGTCTGGAGGTGGAGTAATGTTTTGGCCTAGTAATGTCGGGAATGAGATTATATGTCCTTTCAAAATTTGATGTTATATCCATGTTGTAACTAAATGTTGGGTCCTTTATGGAAATAGTCAATCAACACAATTTAGAAGACTGGAGGTGGGGTAATATTTTGGCCTAGTATTGTAGGGAGTGAGATTATATGTCCTTTCAAAATTTGATGTTATATCCATGTTGTGACTAAATGTTGGGTCCTTTATGGAAATAGTCAATCAACACAATTTAGAAGACTGGAGGTGGGGTAATATTTTGGCCTAGTATTGTAGGGAGTGAGATTATATGTCCTTTCAAAATTTGATGTTATATCCATGTTGTGACTAAATGTTGGGTCCTTTATGGAAATAGTCAATCAACACAATTTAGAAGACTGGAGGTGGGGTAATATTTTGGCCTAGTATTGTAGGGAGTGAGATTATATGTCCTTTCAAAATTTGATGTTATATCCATGTTGTGACTAAATGTTGGGTCCTTTATGGAAATAGTCAATCAACACAATTTAGAAGACTGGAGGTGGGGTAATATTTTGGCCTAGTATTGTAGGGAATGAGATTATATGTCCTTTCAAAATTTGATGTTATATCCATGTTGTGACTAAATGTTGGGTCCTTTATGGAAATAGTCAATCAACACAATTTAGAAGACTGGAGGTGGGGTAATATTTTGGCCTAGTATTGTAGGGAGTGTGATTATATGTCCTTTCAAAATTTGATGTTATATCCATGTTGTGACTAAATGTTGGGTCCTTTATGGAAATAGTCAATCAACACAATTTAGAAGACTGGAGGTGGGGTAATATTTTGGCCTAGTATTGTAGGTAATGAGATTATATATCCTTTCAAAATTTGATGTTATATCCATGTTGTGACTAAATGTTGGGTCCTTTATGGAAATAGTCAATCAACACAATTTAGAAGACTGGAGGTGGGGTAATATTTTGGCCTAGTATTGTAGGGAATGAGATTATATGTCCTTTCAAAATTTGATGTTATATCCATGTTGTGACTAAATGTTGGGTCCTTTATGGAAATAGTCAATCAACACAATTTAGAAGACTGGAGGTGGGGTAATATTTTGGCCTAGTATTGTAGGGAGTGAGATTATATGTCCTTTCAAAATTTGATGTTATATCCATGTTGTGACTAAATGTTGGGTCCTTTATGGAAATAGTCAATCAACACAATTTAGAAGACTGGAGGTGGGGTAATATTTTGGCCTAGTATTATAGGGAGTGAGATTATATGTCCTTTCAAAATTTGATGTTATATCCATGTTGTGACTAAATGTTGGGTCCTTTATGGAAATAGTCAATCAACACAATTTAGAAGACTGGAGGTGGGGTAATATTTTGGCCTAGTATTGTAGGGAATGAGATTATATGTCCTTTCAAAATTTGATGTTATATCCATGTTGTGACTAAATGTTGGGTCCTTTATGGAAATAGTCAATCAACACAATTTAGAAGACTGGAGGTGGGGTAATATTTTGGCCTAGTATTGTAGGGAATGAGATTATATGTCCTTTCAAAATTTGATGTTATATCCATGTTGTGACTAAATGCTGGGTCCTTTATGGAAATAGTCAATCAACACAATTTAGAAGACTGGAGGTGGGGTAATATTTTGGCCTAGTATTGTAGGGAATGAGATTATATGTCCTTTCAAAATTTGATGTTATATCCATGTTGTGACTAAATGCTGGGTCCTTTATGGAAATAGTCAATCAACACAATTTAGAAGACTGGAGGTGGGGTAATATTTTGGCCTAGTATTGTAGGGAGTGAGATTATATGTCCTTTCAAAATTTGATGTTATATCCATGTTGTGACTAAATGTTGGGTCCTTTATGGAAATAGTCAATCAACACAATTTAGAAGACTGGAGGTGGGGTAATATTTTGGCCTAGTATTGTAGGGAATGAGATTATATGTCCTTTCAAAATTTGATGTTATATCCATGTTGTGACTAAATGCTGGGTCCTTTATGGAAATAGTCAATCAACACAATTTAGAAGACTGGAGGTGGGGTAATATTTTGGCCTAGTATTGTAGGGAATGAGATTATATGTCCTTTCAAAATTTGATGTTATATCCATATTGTGACTAAATGCTGGGTCCTTTATGAAATAGTCAATCAACACACAATTTAGAAGACTGGAGGTGGGTAATATTTTGGCTCAGTATTGTAGGGAATGAGATTATATGTCCTTTCAAAATCTGATGTTATATTCATGTTGTGACTAAATTTTTTGGGTCCTTTATGGAAATAGTCAATCAACACAATTTAGAAGACTGGAGGTGGGTAATATTTTGGCCTATTGTGAATGAGATTATATGTCCTTTCAAATTTGATGTTATATCCATGTTGTGACTAAATGTTGGGTCCTTTTTATGGAAATAGTCAATCAACACAATTTAGAAGACTGGAGGTAATATTTTTGCCTAGTATTGTAAAATTACTATGTCCTTTCAAAATTTGTTTAGTCCATGTTGTGACTAAATGCTGGGTCCTTTATGGAAATAGTCAATCACCACCTCTAGAAGACTGGAGGTGGGGTAATATTTTGGCCTAGTATTGTAGGGAATGAGATTATACACTAAAAATTTGATGTTATATCCATGTTGTGACTAAATGCTGTCCTTTATGGAAATAGTCAATCAACAATTTAGAAGACTGGAGGTGGGGTAATATTTTGGCCTAGTATTGTAGGGAGTGAGATTATATGTCCTTTCAAAATTTGATGTTATATCCATGTTGTGACTAAATGTTGGGTCCTTTATGGAAATAGTCAAACAACACAATTTAGAAGACTGGAGGTGGGGTAATATTTTGGCCTAGTATTAGGAATGAGATTATATGTCCTTTCAAAATTTGATGTTATATCCATGTTGTGACTAAATGTTACCTTGTTGAAAATAGTCAATCAACACAATTTAGAAGACTGGAGGTGGGGTAATATTTTGCCTGGTATTGTAGGGAATGAGATTATATAACTTTTCAAAATTTGATGTTATATCCATGCTGTATAATTAAACACAACTCTTATGGTTAGTCAATCAACACAATTTAGAAGACTGGGAGGTGGGGTGTTATTTTGGCCTAGTATTGTAGGGAATGAGATTATATGTCCTTTCAAAATTTGATGTTACATCTATGTTGTGACCAAATGTTGGGTCCTTTATGAAATAGTCAATCAACACAATTTAGAAGACTGGAGGTGGGGTAATATTTTGGCCTAGTATTGTAGAATGAGATTATATGTCTTTCAAAATTTGATGTTATATCCATATTGTGACTAAATGCTGTCCTTTATGGAAATAGTCAATCAACACAATTTAGAAGACTGAGGTGGGGTAATATTTTGGCCTAGTATTGTGGGGAATGAGATTATATGTCCTTTCAAAAATTTGATGTTATATCCATGTTGTGACTAAATGCTGGGTCCTTATGGAAATAGTCAATCAACACAATTTAGAAGACTGGAGGTGGGGTAATATTTTACCATATTGTAGGGAGGAGATTTATATGTCCTTTCAAAATTTGATGTTATATCCATGCTGCACTAAAATGTTGGCCCCATGGAAGACCGCCCTTCCCTGCCACCCTGCCTTTTCACTCTTCCAGCACCATCATCAACAGCCTTCATTCATCATCATCATCCTCATCATCACCACCAGCACCTCATCAACAGCTGATGGGCCTCTTCCATTCATGATGACTACACCACCAACACACCATCTCAGCCCCACCACCTCCAGGAAATAGTTTACCAACACAATTTAGAAGACTGGAGGTGGGGCACATTTTGGTCTTCAATGATTATATGTCCTTTTCTGCCTGATACATCCACCACCACCCATTCTGGCTGTCATCCATTGCCCACACACACACACACCCACCCACCAGTGCCCATCATCCCTGCCCACACACACACACCATATCCCCACACACACACCACACTGAGCATGCCATCATTCATTCATGGACACTGATTTGCCCCTGCCTCAGACACACACACACACATTCATTCCTGCCCACACACACGCCCATTATTTATTTATTTATTATTTATTATATATATATATATATTTTTTTTTTTTTTCTGCCACCACCATTCACTGATATTATTTCTTTATGGAATATTGAAAATCATTTGTTTTATCCATGTTGTGACTAAATGTTGTCCTTTATGGAAATAGTCAATCAACACAATTTAGAAGACTGGAGGTGGGTAATATTTGCCCAGTATTGTAGGGAATGAGATTATATGTCCTTTCAAAATTTGATGTTATATCCATGTTGTGACTAAATGTTGGGTCCTTTATGAAAATAGTCAATCAACACAATTTAGAAGACTGAGGTGGGGTAATATTTTGGCCTAGTATTGTAGGAAATGAGATTATATGTCCTTTCAAAATTTGCTGCAGTATCCATGTTGTGACTAAATGCTGGGTCCTTTGTGAAATAGTCAATCAACACAATTTAGAAGACTGGAGGTGGGGTAATATTTTGGCCTAGTATTGTAGGGAATGAGATTACATGTCCTTTCAAAATTCCATGTTATATCCATGTTGTGACTAAATGTTGGGTCTTTATGGAAATAGTCAATCAACACAATTTAGAAGACTGGAGGTGGGGTAATATTTTGGCCTAGTATTGTAGGGAATGAGATTATATGTCCTTTCAAAATTTGATGTTATATCCATGTTGTGACTAAATGTTGGGTCCTTTATGGAAATAGTCAATCAACACAATTTAGAAGACTGGAGGTGGGGTAATATTTTGGCCTAGTATTGTAGGGAATGAGATTATATGTCCTTTCAAATTTGTTATATCCATATTGTGACTAAATGTTGGGTCCTTTATGGAAATAGTCAATCAACACAATTTAGAAGACTGGAGGTGGGCAATATTTTAATGAAATAGAATGAGATTATATGTCCTTTCAAAATTTGATGTTATATCCATGTTGTGACTAAATGTTGGGTCCTTTATGGAAATAGTCAATCAACACAATTTAGAAGACTGGAGGTGGGGTAATATTTTGGCCTAGTATTGTAGGGAGTGAGATTATATGTCCTTTCAAAATTTGATGCTATATCCATGTTGTGACTAAATGTTGGGTCCTTTATGGAAATAGTCAATCAACACAATTTAGAAGACTGGAGGTGGGGTAATATTTTGGCCTAGTATTGTAGGGAATGAGATTATATGTCCTTTCAAAATTTGATGTTATATCCATGTTGTGACTAAATGTTGGGTCCTTTATGGAAATAGTCAATCAACACAATTTAGAAGACTGGAGGTGGGGTAATATTTTGGCCTAGTATTGTAGGGAATGAGATTATATGTCCTTTCAAAATTTGATGTTATATCCATGTTGTGACTAAATGCTGGGTCCTTTATGGAAATAGTCAATCAACACAATTTAGAAGACTGGAGGTGGGGTAATATTTTGGCCTAGTATTGTAGGGAATGAGATTATATGTCCTTTCAAAATTTGATGTTATATCCATGTTGTGACTAAATGTTGGGTCCTTTATGGAAATAGTCAATCAACACAATTTAGAAGACTGGAGGTGGGGTAATATTTTGGCCTAGTATTGTAGGGAATGAGATTATATGTCCTTTCAAAATTTGATGTTATATCCATGTTATGACTAAATGTTGGGTCCTTTATGGAAATAGTCAATCAACACAATTTAGAAGACTGGAGGTGGGGTAATATTTTGGCCTAGTATTGTAGGGAATGAGATTATATGTCCTTTCAAAATTTGATGTTATATCCATGTTGTGACTAAATGTTGGGTCCTTTATGGAAATAGTCAATCAACACAATTTAGAAGACTGGAGGTGGGGTAATATTTTGGCCTAGTATTGTAGGGAATGAGATTATATGTCCTTTCAAAATTTGATGTTATATCCATGTTGTGACTAAATGTTGGGTCCTTTATGGAAATAGTCAATCAACACAATTTAGAAGACTGGAGGTGGGGTAATATTTTGGCCTAGTATTGTAGGGAATGAGATTATATGTCCTTTCAAAATTTGATGTTATATCCATGTTGTGACTAAATGTTGGGTCCTTTATGGAAATAGTCAATCAACACAATTTAGAAGACTGGAGGTGGGGTAATATTTTGGCCTAGTATTGTAGGGAATGAGATTATATGTCCTTTCAAAATTTGATGTTATATCCATGTTGTGACTAAATGTTGGGTCCTTTATGGAAATAGTCAATCAACACAATTTAGAAGACTGGAGGTGGGGTAATATTTTGGCCTAGTATTGTAGGGAATGAGATTATATGTCCTTTCAAAGTTAGTTTTTATCTCTATGTCGTGACTAGATGCTGAGTTCTTCATGGAAATAAAATAAAAGAATAAATTTGAGGTCCCAGTCTCTCCACAGATGAATCCATTATTTTAGGTTCATCGTTAAAATAGTTGTGCATGAGAATAGAATACAGTATTGAAACAAAGAAAATCTTTGGAAAGCAATAAAACCTGCAGCAAATAATACTAACATTGAAACTGTAGAAAGGTTGATAAAATCAATGTCTGATGACAGTTATAGAATGTCAAGGAGTCCATATTAAGATGCAAAGGTGGATGAGATATTGTGTTAATGAATTGTGATTCTGTGGCCTATATATTTTGCATATATTTGATAATATCAACTTATTTTGCAATTTGCTTGATGGGATAATGATACCCGACACCCCATAAAGTTATTATCAATATTTTAATTAGAACAGATATTATACGTTCAAATTGACACAATATATCACGTATATACTAAGTATAATCTAAGTATATACAGAAAATTTGACCAAAGTAGCTTGTTTTATTATAATTTTATTGCAAAATTACTGACATATTTAAAAAAATATCATTTAGAGTATGTAAAGCATCCGAATAGAATAGATAGATAGATAGATAGATAGATAGATAGATAGATAGATAGATAGATAGATAGATAGATAATGAACAGACTTAGATAGATAGATAGATAGATAGATAGATAGATAGATAGATAGATAGATAGATAGATAGAATAATGAACAGACTTAGATAGATAGATAGATAGATAGATAGATAGATAGATAGATAGATAGATAGATAATGAACAGACTTAGATAGATAGATAGATAGATAGATAGATAGATAGATAGATAGATAGATAGATAATGAACAGACTGAGATAGATAGATAGATAGATAGATAGATAGATAGATAGATAGATAGATAGATAGATAGATAGATATGAACACACTGTGAATACTTATTAATGACTATGGAGATTTTTTTTCATATTTTATGCTTTGAAATGTTCATGACTCTTAAAGTAATAAATGTACCTATTTTAATTGCCCTTGTGTCTGACATTATCCTTCTGTCTTTCAGACTAACTTTATTAAATCAGTTTAGGTATGTTTCTTATTTCCCTTTTTACTCGTATTTAACAAAATAAAAGCTGGCTTTCTTTTGTTTTTTTAGCTTTATTTCATAATTTTTTTTCTTTCTTTTTTTCTTTCTTCCCTTTTTCTTTTTCGCCATTTCTGCATTTTTTAATGTATCTCTCTTTTTCGTCTCTCTTTACCTCTTATTTTTACTTTTTTCTTTTATCTTACCCTTAAGAAAATATGGATTTAAAAAATGTTATAAAAACGAAGAAAAAAATAATATTCAAAAATAGAAGCAAAAAAAAAAAAAAAAAAAGGGCGCCAAACATCAACAGTTGGTTCCCAGGAATATTCAAAGAACACAGTCGCCATTCTAAGACCGATTTTTCCTATTTTAGGGTCTGCATTTCCTCAATTATACAAGGATAGGAATCTCCAAGCTGGTATCGGGAGACCCAGAAGAGTCGCCCCGACCTTTTCTCCTCTGACTAGACGATAGATTAATAGACAGCGACAGATTGCATAACCGACTTGCAGGCCCCAAATACTCGCTCATTATTATCAGTCGTAATAGTAGTAGTAGTAGCAGTTGAAGTAGCGTACATAATATTAAAAGAGTAAAACTACGAGTAAAACTACTACCACTTCATCATCTCCTTCTTCTTCTCCTCCTTCTCTTCATCCTACTTCTTTGTCTTCTCCTCCCCTTCCTCCTTTTCTTCTCTTCCTCCTTCGTATTATCCTCTTCTTGAACTGTTTCGATTTTCATATATTTCCCTATAGTATAACTTTTCTTTTTCCCGCTCTTTTAACGAGTTTTCTTTTACTTTCGGTCTTTCTTTTTAAATACTTTATCTTTCTTGTTTTTTTTTTTTATATCTTTTCCTTCTCAACTTCATCATTATTAGTATTAGTATTTGTAGTAGTAGTAGTAGTAGCTGTAGACACATGGATATTTTTCTTCCTCTTCCTATATATGACTATTTCTTTTCCCGTTTCCGACAATCATCATCATCATCGTCGTCGTTTTCGTCGTCATCATCATCATCATCATCATCACTTTTCTTTGCAATTCTCCTTAATTTCTCATCACTTTTCGGGCTTGTATAATTTTTTTGTTTTAATTTCCTGCTTTTTTTCTTTCTTTTTATTGTGTTTTTGTTTTACTTTTTTTATGTCTACTTTTTCTGTCATCATAATGACGATGATGATGATGTGAATGATGATGATGGTAATGATCAACATCATAATCATAGAAGCATACTCTTCTTACCATCATCTAATTATTATTATTATTATTAGACTCTCACTACAACTAATATTTTCTTCTTCCTCTTCCTCTGTTTCTTCTTCTTCCTATTTATTCTATTCTACATATTATTATTATTATTTTTAAATAAGTCTTCCGTTACTATTTTCTTCTCCTTCTTCTCCTCTTTCTTCTTCTTCTTCTTCTTCTTCTTCTTTTTCACCTTATTAATATCATTATTATTATTATTCAAATAGCATTCCATTACTATTTTCTTCTACTCCTTCTTCCTCCTCCTCTTCTTCTTCTTCTTCTTCTTCTTCTCTTTCTTCGCCTTTTTCTTCTTCTTCATATTATTATTATTATTATTATTATTATTGTTATTGTTATTCCTTACTTTCTTGTTTTTTCTGTTTTTTTCTTCATTTCTTTCATTCTTTCCATTCTTTTTCATCATTTTTCTTATTAACGTTCTTTTCTTTCTTTTATTCTCTATCTTTCTTTTATTTGTTATTTTTTCTCTTTTACTTATTATTATTATTATCATTATTATTATTATATAATTTTACCAGTATTCCTTCCTTTTCTTTTTCCTTCTTCTTCTTCTTCTTCTTCTTCTTCTTCTTATTATTATTATTATTATTATTATTATTATTATTATTATTATTATTATTATTTGCTTTCCCTTATCTTTTTACTTACATCATCATTATCATCATTATAGTTCTTGTTATTTTCAATTTTATTTTTATTGTTATGACTCTCGCCATCATCATCATCATCGTTAACATCACCATCGTCAACACCCTCATCGTAGCTGTGTGGTAGCATGTGTACTATCATGTTTTCCGTCTCTTCTTCTCCCCTAAACGTTTTTCCCCTTACTCTTCTTATCTCTACTTCCCCTTACTCTCCTTATCTCTATTCCCCTTACTCTCCTTATCTTTATTTCCTTCCCGTCCGTTGTTCAGCAGATTAATACTGCTATGTCGAGTTTAACTTACATATTGCATATTGCAAGCGTTTCATTATTTTTTCAGTTCTTCTTATTGTTTAGCTTACACAAGAGACCAGTCAGTATTATTTTCGTTCAGTGTCTCTGATTCAGGACTGATGGGAGCCAAGTGACAGCAGGGCCACCCATATCTCATTAGCCTTGAGAGGGTAGATTTTCGTCTACATTCTATCCCACAACACTTCAATAAGTGACCTTTAGACTATTCGGAAAGATTAGAAGACCATCATCATCATCATCATCATCATCATCATCATGACTACATAAATGTTCACCTCAGCTAACATCCGGTGGCCTTCAGTGAGAATCAAGCAAATAGCAAGGTTCATCAATATATTCACAAGTGCTACAATAATAATAATAATAATAATAATAATAATAAGAAGAAGAAGAAGAAGAAGAAGAAGAAGAAGAAGAAGAAAAGGTCAAGTGACAACAAGTCTCCCTAAGTCTCTTGCACTCTTTATGACTTTAACAGAACTATGGTTCCGAATATTCCACTGATCTCTAATTCTTCTAGACTTTTGTTTCCAGTTCTCAAATGATTATGGGCACGGTCATCGCATTATCATTATTTCCAGCATTTTCCTGACCGTATTATTATTATTATTATTTGAAATTTGATATCCTCCCTCTCCGTTTCTTAGGAGTTTTGTCCCAACGATGATGGCCAAAGACATGCAGCTCAAAGACACAATACATTCCTTAGCACAATTAGCTGTTCCAAGCAGCGCTGCCTCCTGCACACTCCTGCATTATTATTATTATTATTATTATTATTATTATTATTATCTAAACCGTAGTAAGTGCTACCTCAATTTTTATACAGTTTCTTTAATTGAAAGTATTTAATCATTGTCGTTTTCGTCGCCATAACAGCTACAAAAAACACTCAACTCTACGTTATATTCTTGGCGTTATACAAAATTCTATTTTTAACTGTTTTGACTATAATAATTTATGGCGGTTAATATTATACAACTAGTATAACTGCCATAACAGCTGCAGGAACTTTTCTTCCTCCTCTGCATATTGCTCTTTACTTGTCGGTGTAGTTAATATTTACTATTATTATTATTATTATTATTATTATTAGCTTTTGCGACAGTAGTTATAATAGACGTGGTAGTAACAGTAGTACTTAACCTAGAAGAAACTGTACTCAACAGCAGTTTGTGATAATAGAATTAAATTGAATCATTATTATTATTATTATTATTATTATTATTATTATTATTATTATTAAATCTTTACATTATTGGCCATCTCAGGTTGTGAATTGAATAAGAGCAAATTCCTACAAAAAATCATTATTATTATTATTATTATTATTATTATTATTATTATGTCTGCAAGAATTCTATAATTTTATTTTCTATATTTTATATTACTATATTTATATTGATAATAATATACTTATATTCTTGCTTAATTCATCTTCTATCTTTATCTACTTCTTCTTTTCTTCTTCCTCTTCTTCTTCTTCTTCGTCTTATTATTATTATTATTATTATTATTATTATTATTATTATTATTCCATCCTTTCTTTTTTCTTCGTCTTTTCTTATTATTGTTCATTTTTATTGTTCTATTTTATCTTCTTTTATTTTACTACTTCCACCTCTCCTTTTTCATTTTCTTTTTTTTTTTTCAATGTTATCATTATTATCATATTTATATTTATTATTATTATTAGTAGTATTATAGGTGGTGGTTGCGGTGGTAGTAGTGGTGATGATGGTATCAGTATTATCGTTGATTTATTTGTTCTTTTTATTATTTTTTCCTCTTTTCCTCTTTTTTCTCCTCCAATTCTTTTCATTCTTCCTATATTATTATTATGTCATTTTCCAGTATTTCTTCCTTTCCTCCTTTTCTTCTTTCCTCCTTCTCTTCTTTCCTCCTCCTTCTTCTTCTTCTTCTTTCTCGCCTTCTTCTTCTTCTGCTTATTATTATTATTTAATTTTTCTAGAATTTCTTCCTTTTCTCTTTCTCTTCCTATCTTTCTTCTTCTTCGTTTTATTGATATTATTATTTTTATTAATATAAATATTAAATTTCTCTTATTTTATCTTCTGTTCCATCTTCTTCTTTGTATAATCATTATTCTTCCTCTTTTTCTTCTTCTTCTTCTTATTATTATTATTGTTAATTTCACTTCATATTATTTTTCTTCTTTTTCTGATCCTTATTCTTTTTCTTTTTCGCCTTCTTGTTATTTTTTGTTCTGTATTTCTTTTGCGTCTTCTTCTTCTTCTTCTTCTTCTTCTTCTTCTTCTTCTTCTTCTTCTTCTTCTTCTTCTTCTTCAGTATTTCTCCCTCTTCCTTATCTACTTCTTTTTCTATTCATTTCTTCTTTTTCTTCTTCTTGTTTATTTCTCCAGTATTTTTTTCTTCTCGTCTTCTTCTTCTTCTTCTTCTTCTTCTTCTTCTTCTTATTATTATTATTATTATTATTATTATTATTATTATTATTATTATTATTATTATTATTGCTTTTGTTGTTATTATTATTATTATTTAATTTCTCCAGTATTATTTCTTTCTCTTCCAGTGACTCTTTTTTATCTTCTTTTTTCTTTATCTTCTTCTTCTTTTTTTCCTCTTCTTTATTTTCTTTTTATATTATTCTAAATTTTCTTATTAATATTTGATATTCCCAGTATTTCTTCATGCCTTTTCTTCTTCTTCTTCTTCTTCTTCTTCTTCTTCTTCTTCATCATCATCATCGTCATCATCATAATCCTCTTCTTCTTCTTCTTCTTCTTCTTATTATTATTATTATTATTATTATTATTATTATTTCTTCATTGCATTGTTCTTCATCTTCTTCACTTTTTATTTTTATTTTCTATTATTATTTAATTCCTTTATATTTGTTTATTGCCCTTTTCTCCATCGTTTTTCCCTTTTTATTTATATTATTATTTAATTTCTTTATTATTTCTTCATCTTCCTCTTCTATTTTTATTATTATTATTATTATTATTTAATTTTATATTATTTCTTCATTAGCCTCTTCTTCATCATTTTCCCTTTTCTAATCATTATTATTATTTAATTTCGTTTTATTTCTTCATCTCCCTCTTCTTCATATTCTTCCTTTATTATTATTATTATTATTATTATTATAAAATATCTTCCTTATTTCTTCGTCTCACGCTTCCTCTTGTTCTTCTTCTACTTTCTTCATTACCTACTTCTTTTTACATTTCTTCTTCTTTTTTCATCTTCTCTTTCTTCTTTTTTATTTATTTAATTCTTCAGTAATTCTTCTTCTCGTCTTCTTCTTCTTCTTAATATTATTATTTATTTATTTATTTATTTATTTATTTATTTCTCCAGTATTTCTTTTACGTCATTTTCTTCTTCTTCTTTGTATTATTATTATTTCTATTATTATTAATATTATTAATTTCTTTTCTTTTTCTGATTGTATTTTTCTCCTCTTCCTCTACTTCTTAAACGTATTATTATTATTATTATTGTTGTTGTTGTTTTATTTTCTCTTCTTCTTTTTCTTCTTCTTCTTCTTCTTCTTCTTCTTCGTTTCCTTTTTCTTATTCCTTTTATTATACATTGTCTTCCTCTTCTTTTATTTTCTTATAATTATTATTAGTAGTAGTGGTAGTATTTAATTTATCCAACATTTCTTTTCTTCTTCTTCTTCTTCTTCTTCTTCTTCTTCTTCTTCTTCTTCTTTGGGTTGTTGTTGTTGTTGTTCCTATTCTTTCTCTTCTTTTTCTTCTTCCTCTTATTATTATTACTATTTAGTATTATTAGTATTATTATTTAATTTATCCAGTATTTCTTCCACTTTCTCTTTCCTTCTTATTTTTGTTGATGTCATTCTTCTTCTTCTTCTTCTTCTTCTTCTTCTTCTTATTATTATTATTATTATTATTATTATTATTATTATTATTATTATTATTAATTTATTTATTCAGTATTTCTTCTTCTTCTCCCTCTTTTCCCACCTTTTTCTTTTTTCTTCTTCTTCCTCTTCTTCTTCTTCTTCTTATTATTATTATTATTATTATTATTATTATTATTATTTTCATTATTATTAATATATTCTATGCTAAATTTCATTCAATTTTTTTATTTTTTCAATGCAGTTTTAACGAATGCCATTGCATGTTTCTGGATTGATCTTTTTCCTCTTTTATTATTATTATTATTATTTTATTATTATTATCATTATTATTATTATTATTATTATTATTAGTAGTAGTAGTAGTAGTAGTAGTAGTAGTAGTAGATGCTGTTGTTGTTCTAACAACAAAATGTCTTAACTCTTACTTTTAATGTTTATTTCTGGAACCTTGATTATAATAATATATTATTGTTAACAGAACTATTACAACTGATATAGCGGTAGTAGTTATCGCCTTGCTTCCCTTTCTCCCTCACACTTTTTAGGACTTTCGGTATCCTCCCCCACCCCGAATATGCAGACTTTTGCAGGCATCAGAATCATCATCATCATAATCATTATCATCATCATCATCATCTTTGAATCTGAAATTATTCTTGCCGTAGAATTTGGTTTTATTTGTATACTTCAGATCAGTAAAAATATTTCTCAACGACGATATTATTAACAGCAATTTACATTTATTATTATTAGTAATATTAATTAATAATTCGTTTATTATTATTATTCCTATATTTTATTATCATTCATATATTTTATTGTTATTGTTTAAACATTATTATAATTTATTGTTATTCGTTAATTTGTTTATTATTAATAATTAATTTGTTGTTTGTCAATCATTTCACCCCAAGCAATACGGGAATACCGCTAGTAAAAATGGATTTTCAGAAGGTAGAAGTGAGAAAATAGTTTGGGTATTAGGGGTATTGAAGAAGGGGCCAAAGATGAAAGGGATTCAGTAAGATAGTAAGATAGAAGATAGTGATTGATGCATTTAAATTTTTGGAGATTATAGGTATCAGGGAAGCAAGTAGAAAAGTGAGAGAAAAGAAACTATTAAAGTAGAAGAAGCAGTTACATTTAATTGTTTTAACGGCAAAATGTTGGAACCTCGAAGCCAATCTAGTAGCACGCTTAAAGTCATTTGATCTGAGCACCAGGAAAAAAAAGCTCCCGATTGCGATGAAAATGTTCGTAGAAAAGACAGAGGAAAGCCACGTTATGTCAAAATGCTAAGTCAAGACAGATTACATTGCAAATCCATTGGGTTTTCTCACGAACCTAGAGATGAATAGAAAGAGCAACCGACCAGATATGGTAACAGTATTCAATGCACGGAAGAATGGTAGATTTGTAACTGTGCAAGATGGACTCTAGAGAGAAAAAACGTTTTCGTGCAACACAGTGACCGAACTTTCCTTGCAATAGATGCAGCTATTGATTCGAAGCAGTCAGTCAGTTTAGGTGCCATACGTGATACACGCTTGGGCGATCATGTCTCGAAAGAGACATGACTGACTGGGCAGAAGATTATCCCGCAGTAGGTTGCCATTACTTTCTGCGGTAGACTGGTTGCCGACCAAGGCTATAGAACCCAATCTGTCCTTCTATTTAACCCATAACTGGAAGGAAGAGACGGATTAATACCTTTCCCAGGGGTATTTGCGCGTAAGTGAATACAATGGATTCAACTGGAATTCGAACTCGGCTCCCCGGTTTCTCATTCCGAGCCGATACCCACTGTACCACAACGCACATCCTTCGAAGCAGTAGCTTCCCTTAAAGTCGGTTTAAAAAAGTGAGGCGCAGTGTGTTGCTCTCCAAGAGACTAGAATCAGCCATGATGATGGCGAGTCGGAAAGATTGTCTATTGTAGTTAAAAGAAAGCAGATTGGCTATGGTAGTTAAAGAAGAGGCATTAAAATTTAGAAACTATTTCCTGCTTTAGTTAATCACTGATTGTAGGTCTTTCAAGAACAGTAGTCAGGTTTACATTGTCAGCTCTGACGGATTTTCTATTGAGGAGGGAGTAAATGGTAGTGTCATCTGCATAAATGCCTACTTGGAAACTGATGACTTCATTGATGAATATTACAAACAATGTAGGACTTAGGATAGGGCCCTGAGGGACACCAGCGTTTGTGTGAAAGGGTCTGGAAGCGTACACGTTCAAAACGACCTTCATTTTACGACTTGATATGAATGACTGAACAAACAACTATCCCGTAATACAGTACCTATGTCAAACGCCTTCGAGGTATCTAGAGCTACAGCTCGATCTTCGTCGTTATAATCAAGAGCTTAGCATACAAATTCAACGATGGTCGTTATAACATCAGCAGTAGACCTGGCGAAGCGAAAGCCATATTTTTGTCAGAGAATAGGTCCTGAGACGTCAGATGCTTAACCAGCATTGATTAGAGCCTCGTATCAGTCAGTTAATTGCCATACGTGATACACGCCTGGGCGATCATGTCTCGAAAGAGACATGACTGACTGGACAGAAAATTATCCCGCAGTAGGTTGCCATTGCTTTCTGCGGTAGACTGGTTGCCGACCAAGGCTTTAGAACCCAATCTGTCCCGTTATTTAACCCATAACTGGAAGGAATAGGCGGATTAATACCTTGCCCAAGGGTATTTGTGTGTAAGTGAATGAAATGAATTCGGCTGGAATTCGAACTGGCCCCCCACCCCCGATTTCTCGTTCCGAGCCGATATCCAATGCTCCAGAACGCACATCCTAAGATTAATAGGGTGACAATTAGAAGGATCAGAGAGTTCTCCAAAGTTCATAAAAAAGGAACCACAGAGGAGGACTTCTCTTAGGACCACCATAAAAAAGAAACAAAAGTTATTTTCCTCTGGACCATTCAAGCGAGTCAGTTCCCCAGCTAATAGGTGCATGCTGTGAGACAACAAGAAGAAGGCACTTCCGGTAGAAGCCAGCAACATGGCGTGCAGAACTTTGCCACGCTCTCTATAGACACATCGTTATTCAACATCTACAACTGTTCGCTGTACTCATGTTTCTACAATAATAAATTCCCTAGTTATTTCCAATACTCGGCCAGTGTGTCATTTTGCCATAACCGTTTTATTTTGTCATGTTAAAAACATAACAAAACTGGCGACGAAGATGAGATGCAACACGAGGAAATAGTCACCTCGAGGATTCGAACGATAAGAAACTGAGAAGTAGAATTTGTTTCATTGAGTGGAGAATTTCAGAAATTGCATTTTAGACGTCGAATTTCGTGGACACACAAAATAACGTCAGGTACATTGAAAACGTAACAACTTCCAACAAGCTTGAAAGCAGGAAGCAGAGAGGTAAAAGTTGTAGAATTTAGAGAGAACTCAGGGGCACATTTCTTTAGGACGACGGCTGGGATACCATCACCTTTGTTTCTCTCATGGGAGTCTACTTTAGAAATGATGTCTGAGAACAGAGACGGAGTTATGCAGATATCACTCAGTAGAGTCTCTGTTCTGGGTGGAAAATCCGGTGTGGGTACTCCAAGCGAGTTAAGTGTAGAGTCTGTAAAGAATTCCCAAGCAAAGCATTCAACCTTATCTACTGTAGATTGCAGGTCTTTCTGTTGTTCAGCACGCTTTTGCAGAGCCACCAATAATGTCTAAAATCTAACTTTTGAGATGCTTTACCTTGTTTCATTTTATCAGCAAACAAAAACTTTGTTTCAATTAGAACACCGTTGCACTCATTATGAGCAGAGAGAAAGAAATGTTTATTGTAATCAAAAGTGTCACTCCGGTACAGACGGAAGAAGTTATTCCTGTGGGATATAGAGGCTAACCATGCAGGTGAGAACCAAGCAGAAGAAGGAAATTTAACTTGGAATTTTCTTGCTAGAAGGAAAGCATTGTGACCAGCTTTCACCCAAGAGGAAACCTCAGAGGCGCATTTTTGAATAGGAAAATTAAAAACTTAATTGCAAAAGTTTTGGGGATAAGTTGAGTAAAGTATTAAGAAGCAGGACAATTTCGCTAGAAACAAGGAAGAGAGTACTGGATTGGAAAGACAAAGGAAAAACTTGAAGCGAGTGAAATGTGGTTTTACAGAAGGATGTTGCGAATATCATAGATCGAGCATGTGAGCAATGATGATGTCCTAGAAATGATGGAAACAAAAAGGAAATTAATAGTGAGCACCAGGAAAAGACATCTGAAGTTCCTCGGACATGCAATGAGGAAGGAGAGCTTAGAGAACATGATACTAACAGGCCAGATACAGAGAAAAAAGACAGGAGAAAACAACGGATAACATATTTGAAGGACCTGATCAGGTGGATGGTGGAAGAAGGGTTGCATGGTGTAACAGGAGAAGGCGTGCTAAGAGCCACCAGTGATAGGGAGACGTGGAAAGCCATTATCATCTACGCACTGAAGGGACAGAGCACATAGAAAAAGAAGATTTGCAAAAGAAAAGAAGAAGGTCACGGAACAATTTTTTTTTTTTTTTCAAACGAGGGTTTCGAATATTTTACTCCACTGTTATAAACCTCATAAATGCTTTTAATTCCGGTTAATGATATTATCAAGAGAACATCAGAACAAAAATTAGTGAAGAAAACGTTTTATCACATAAGGGACATGGATTAAAATGCAATAATAGTACTTACTACTTATATTGCGACATTGAATATTGCTGCCATATCTGGTCGGGTGCCCCTGCTGCTCTCCTTGGGCTTCTTGACAAAATACAAAGGAGGATCTGTAACGTGGTTGATACTGACTTGGTAGACCGGCTGCAGCCGCTCTCTAACGGCGTGATGTGGCTTCCCTGTGCCTCTTCTACAAGTACTTTCATGGCTTCTGCTCCGATGAGCTTAGATCACTGGTGCCGCCTAAGCACGAATTTACACGAGATACTAGATTAGCAACTAGGTCCCACCCTTTTACAGTTAAACAAATAAGATGTAACCGTAAATTCTACTCCAACAGCTTCTTTTCTGCGCTTCCCGCCTGTGGAACTCCCTTCCACAAGTCTGCTTTCCCGACAGTTACAATCTCCAGGTGTTTAAATGTAGGGTCAATAGACACCTCCTATCACACTAACTCCCAACTATTCTCACAACACTCTCATCTACCCAACCCTCATTCTCGGTACCCTTACCCGCCTATCACCCACCCTCTGTCATTTCCTATATTTAATCAGCCTTTCTCCACTCTACGTAGCCCCCTGCACAGTAGTGGCAGTGACATGCCTTGCTCGGGGTGAAACGCTTATAAAAAAAAAAAAAATGCGTACGACACACTTTGCGACAAATTATGCAATTCCAGATCCTATGAGCGAAGTTTATATTCAACAATTTAGTGCACCGTAGGTCGGTCGTCTTTCTACACAAACTTTTTACACTATTTGCAGGCGGATTATAGTGTTCATCATTGTTGTTGCTATCACAACGTTTTAATCATTGAGCTCTCATGCTTTTATGAAGTGTATGACGATCTGACTAAACTACAAAGAAGATAAAATAACAATTGATTAAATGGTCCACATTGGAATTCTTTAATGGTTAGATGGATTGACATAGACCTGATAAAGTCGTGCACAAATCCTTAAAAGTTTGTAATAACAACAAAGACAATTTGAAGACAATAATTTGCATATAAATAGTGTAAATTATAAATCATCATTCCAAAAATTCAGACAGCGATTGATTGTCTTGTTTCAGATCGAATTTGAAACTTATTACTTTCGTTAATTACTGAATAAAAGAATCCCATCAATTTAAGACGGTAAACAATCTTTAATGTCCAGCCATTTACTTCTCAGTATTTTTCATGCTCTCTGTTTGTGGTCTTATAAGTGACTTTGAATTCGGTTAATCTCTAACTTCCGGTTGTCCTAGATGGATACAAGTAATCTACATCTATGATGCGTTTTAAATACAGTTAGATGTTTTCTCATCATATTATGCCGGTAAACACTCTTTAACGTCCAGCCATTTATTTCTTCTCAGTATTTTTCATGCAGTCTAAATGTGATCTCATAAATGACTTTGAATTAGGTTGATCTCCAACTTCCGGTTGTCCTACGTGGATACAAGTAATCTACATCTATGATGCGTTTTTTATATCGTTAAATGTTTTCTCATCATGTTATACCGGTAAAATATTTTTAACGTCCAGCCATTTATTTCTGCTCAGTATTTTTCATGGTCGCTGATCGTGATCTTATCAGTGACTTTGAATAAGGTTAATCTCCAAATTCGGGTTGTCCTAGGTGGATACAAGTAATCTACATCTATGATGCGTTTTATATACAGTTAAATGATTTCTCATGATATTATGCCTTTAAACAATCTTTAACGTCCAGCCATTTATTTCTTCTCAGTATTTTTAATGCTCTCTGATTTGAATCTTATAAATGACTTTGACTTCGGTTAATTTCCAACTTCCGGTTGTCCTAGGTGGATACAAGTAATCTACATATATGGTGTTTTTTGCATACAGTTAGATGTTTTCTCATTATGTTATACCGGGAAATATTCTTTAACGTCCAGCCATTTATTTCTTCTCAGTATTTTTCATGCTATCTGATTCTGATCTTATAAGTCATTTGAATTAAGTTTATCTTCAACTTTCGGTTGTCCTACGTGGATACAAGTAATCTACATGTATGATGCGTTTTAAATACTGTTAGATGTTTTCTCATCATGTTATATCGACAAATAATCTTTAACGTCCCGCCATTTATTTCATCTCAGTAGTTTTCATGCAGTCTAAATGTGATCTCATAAATGACTTTAAATTAGGTTAATCTCCAACTTCCGGTTGGCCTACGTGGATACAAGTAATCTACATCTATGATGCGTTTTTTATATCGTTAAATGTTTTCTCATCATGTTATACCGGCAAAATATCTTTAACGTCCAGCCATTTATTTCTTCTCAGTATTTTTCATGCTCTCTGATTCTGGTCTTATAAGTCATTTGAATTAGGTTTATCTTCAACTTCCGGTTGTCCTAGGTGGATACAAGTAATCTACATCTATGATGCGATTTACAAACAGTTAAATGTTTTCTCCTCCTATTATGACGGAAATCAATCTTTAACGTCCAGGCATTTATTTCTTAGTGTTTTTTATGCTCTCTGGTTGGGATCTCATAAGTGACATTGAATTAGCTTAATCTCCAACTTCCGGTTGTCCTACGTGGGTACAAGTAATCTACATCTATGATGCGTTTTTTATATATTTAGATGTTTTCTAATCATGTTATACCGGTAAATAATCTTTAACCTCTAGCCATTTATTTCTTCTCAGCATTTCTCATGCTCTCTGACTTCTGATCTTATAATTGACTTTGAATTACTTTAATCTCCAACTTCCGGTTGTCCTAGGTGAATACAAGTAATCTACATCTATGATGCGTTTTAGATACAGTTAGATGTTTTCTCATCATGTTTTACCGGTAAACAATCTTTAACGTCCAGCCATTTATTTCTTCTCAGTATTTTTCAAGCTCTCTGTTTGTGATCTGATAAGTAACCTTGAATTAGGTTAATTTCCAACTTTAGGTTGTCCTACGTGGATACCAGCAATCTACCTCTTGGATGTGTTTTACATACAGTTAGATGATTTCTCATCATGTTATACCGGTAAATAATCCTTAACGTCCAGCCATTTATTTCTTGTCAGTATTTTTCATGCTATCTGATTGTGTCCTTATAAGTAACGTTTAATTAGGTTACTCTCCAACCTTCGACTGTCCTAGGTGGATGCAAGTCATCTACATCTATGATGATTTTTACATACAGTTAGATGATTTCTCATCATGTTATACCGGTAAATAATCCTTAACGTCCAGCCATTTATTTCTTCTCAGTATTTTTCAAAATTCTACTCCATCAGCTTCTTTTCTCGCATTTCCCGGCTGTGAAATTCCCTTCCATTTTCTTGCTTCTCCGACAGCGACAATCTCCAAGAATTTAAATGTAAATAGTCATCTCCTATCTCAGCAACCTGCACCCTCTCTCTCATACTCCTTTCTCCGTCCACTCCACTCTCATCAGCACTCTCATCCTTCTCTTACCCACTTCCTGACACCCCCTATAACTTGTCATTCTTTCTTATAACTTTCCTCCTATGTCACCCCCTGCAAAACAGTGGCAGTAAAATGCCTTGCTTGGAGCGATATGATTATAAAAAAAAATCTAAGCGGCGATTAGAAAATCGACAATATATATCAACATGTATGATTCCAAATTCTCCTCAGACAGCGAATTTCTGAACCATATTAAGTATGTTAAAGTATAATCTTCATCCATAAATATGTCCTTTCACATTGGACTCGAATAGTTGATAGCGTACAGATGAGTTCATAAAGTTCTTGTTCATATTTATTACTAAAAAGTTATTTGCATTTGTTGCCTTACTGCATAAAAGGCCCATAAAACCCACCTAAATTGTTTCAATGCACAGTCGAAAGCATTTGGATGGTCTATCCATGTGCTGACAACGTACTTATTTTTTAATGACAATTTTCAAATAACCCATTGTTTATCGGTAAAATTTATTTTAAATGACTTTTTTCATTTCACATATAACGATATAAGTTTTAAAGAATTAACACATCTCTTTAAATGTTTTTAAAATGCAGTCGAAAATTTGAAAAATGATAACCTTCCTATTTTTGAATGTGAATTTTCAATAATACATTGTTGGTTAGAAACTGATATTTTGGAATTATATTTGCGCTTTACGGATAATATGTTTCAAAGAATTAATGCAATTCACATTCGAAAGAATTTTGATTGTTTATGGATGTGTTGATATAGATATTATTTTTGAATGATGATTTTACAAATATCACATCATTTAATCAACAACTGATACTTATGAATGATATTCACACCTCTCGATTAATGAAGTTCAAAGTATTAATTTAATATTTCATTTAAATTGTTGCAAAAGTCTATCCATATATTAATGAAGTACGTATTGTCGAATGACAGTTGTCCAATAATACATTGTTGATCAGCAACAGATCTTTCTCAATAATTTTTACCCTTTTCGGGTAATGCTATGATTTTCTTTGAATTTTAGCAATATTTTTTTATCGTTTCACCCCAAGCAAGGCGGTAACGCCACTGATGCGCAGGGAGGCTACATAAGAGAAAATGATTAGATTGGAGGAGAGTAAAGAGAAAGATGAATCAGTGTCAGAGAAGGGAGCAAGAGAAGGATGGGAATACAGGTTTGATGACAGTTGCAAAGGTAGAGAGAAAGAAAATGATATACAGGGTGATGTAGAAAGAACTGGAGTCAGATGGTTAAGAGATGGGTATTGATATTACATTTAAATTCCTGGAGGTTGTAGCCGTCAGGAAAGCAAGAATATGCAAGAGAGTTACACAGGCGGGAAGTGCGAGAAAAGAAACTGATGGAGTAGAGTTGTCGGCGCATTTGGTTGATCTAACTATGAATGGATGGGACCCAGTTGCCAGTCTGGTTGCACGAGTAAACTCATGTAGCAGGGGTACCAGTGACTTAAGTTCGTCAGAGCAGAAGCCATGAAAATATTTGTAGAAGAGACAGAGGGAAGCCACATTCCGTCGGTAAGAAAGTGGATGAGTTATAATTTTCAAAGTATTAATACAATATTACATTTAAGTTTTTGAAGAAAAGTAGAAAGATTTTTTATAATCTGCCCATACATTGACAAAGTTCGTGTTTTCGAATGAAGATTTTCCAGGGATATATCAGCTACAGATATTCCTGAATGTTTTGTGTCCTTAACTGATAATGCTATAATTTTCAACGAATTGATACAAAATTATATTTAATTTGTTGTAGATCTCAATCGAAAGCTTTTTTAAAGTATATCCAACTGTTGCTAAAGCCCGTAAATTTGAATGACAATTTTCCAATTATACATTGTTGATCTGCAACAAATCTGTTTGAATCATTTATGCACTTCATGAATAATGCAATAATTTTCAAAGAATTAATACAATATTACATTTAAATTTTTGTAGAAAAAGTCAAAAGCTTTCTTATAGTCTATCAATGTGTTGACAGAGACCGTATTTTTTAATAACAATTTTTAGTGATACATTATGGATCAGCAACAGATCTGTCTGTATAATTTGTGCACTTCACGAATAATGCAATAATTTTCAAAGAATTAATACAATATTACATTTTAATTTTTTATGAAAACAGTCGAAAAATTTTTATAACTCTACCCATATGTTCATAAAGTTCTTATTTTTTAATAACAATTTTTCAGTAATACATTGTAGATCAGTAGCATATTGTTCTGAATGAGTTTTGCATTTCACGGATAATACAATAATTTTCAAAGAATTAATACAATATTACCTTTCAATTCTCATGAACACAGTAGAAATATTTTTTATAGTCCATCAATGTGTTGATAAAGTTCGTATTTTTCAATGACAATTTCCTTATAACATATTTTGGGTCAGCAAATAAACTTTCATAATGATCTGTGCACTTCGCTGATAATTCTATAATTTTCAAAGAATTAATAAAATATTACATTTCAGTTCTTATAGAACACATTCGAAAGCTTTTTATAGTTTATCCATGTATCGATAAAGTTCGTATTTTTAATGCCAATATTCATTGTTGATCAGCAACAGATCTGTCTGAATAATTTTTGCACTTCACTGATAATGCTAAAATTTTCAAAGAATACATACAATATTACATTTTAATTTTTTTAGAATTCAATCGATTTTTTTATAGTTTTTCAAGGTGTTGATAAATTTCGTATTTTCGAATTACAGTTTTCTAAAAATAAATTGTTGATCAGCAACAGATCTTTCTGGATGTGTATTGCACTTCACAGATAATGCTATAATTTTCAAAGAATTAATAACTTATTATATTTCAATATATTTATAACAGAGTCGAAAGCTGTTTATATAAAATTCGTATTTTTGAAAGTAAGTTTTTCAATAATACATTGTTGATCACAAATTATCTTTCTGAAAGGTTTTTGGCAGTTCACTGAAAATGCTATAATTTTCAAAATATTATTACAATATTACATTTCAATGTTTGTATAACAGTCGAAAGGTTTTTTTAGTACATCCATGTTTTGACAAAGTTCGTACTTTTTCATAAAAATTCTCCAATAACATCTTGGTTACCAGCTAATCTTTTTCTATGATTTTTGCACTTCACTGATAATGCCACAATTTTCAAAATATTATTACAATATTACATTTCAATGTTTGTATAACAGTCGAAAGGATTTTTTAGTACATCCATGTGTTGACAAAGTTCGTACTTTTTCATAAAAATTCTCCAATAACATCTTGGTTACCAGCTAATCTTTTTCTATGATTTTTGCACTTCACTGATAATGCCACAATTTTCAAAATATTATTACAATATTACATTTCAATGTTTGTAAAACAGCCGAAAGGTTTTTTTAGTACATCCATGTGTTGACAAAGTTCGTACTTTTTCATAAAAATTCTCCAATAACATCTTGGTTACCAGCTAATCTTTTTCTATGATTTTTGCACTTCACTGAAAATGCTATAATTTTCAAAATATTATTACAATATTACATTTCAATGTTTGTATAACAGTCGAAAGGTTTTTTTAGTACATCCATGTGATGACAAAGTTCGTACTTTTTCATAAAAATTCTCCAATAACATCTTGGTTACCAGCTAATCTTTTTCTATGATTTTTGCACTTCTCTGATAATGCCACAATTTTCAAAATATTATTACAATATTACATTTCAATGTTTGTATAACAGTCGAAAGGTTTTTTTAGTACATCCATGTGTTGACAAAGTTCGTACTTTTTCATAAAAATTCTCCAATAACATCTTGGTTACCAGCTAATCTTTTTCTATGATTTTTGCACTTCACTGAAAATGCTATAATTTTCAAAATATTATTACAATATTACATTTCAATGTTTGTATAACAGTCGAAAGGTGTTTTTAGTACATCCATGTGTTGACAAAGTTCGTACTTTTTCATAAAAATTCTCCAATAACATCTTGGTTACCAGCTAATCTTTTTCTATGATTTTTGCACTTCACTGATAATGCCACAATTTTCAAAATATTATTACAATATTACATGTCAATGTTTGTATAACAGTCGAAAGGTTTTTTTAGTACATCCATGTGTTGACTAAGTTCGCACTTTTTCATAAGAATTCTCCATTAACATCTTGGTTACCAGCTAATCTTTTTCTATGATTTTTGCACTTCACTGAAAATGCTATAATTTTCAAAATATTATTACAATATTACATTTCAATGTTTGTATAACAGTCGAAAGGTTTTTTTAGTACATCCATGTGTTGACAAAGTTCGTACTTTTTCATAAAAATTCTCCAATAACATCTTGGTTACCAGCTAATCTTTTTCTATGATTTTTGCACTTCACTGAAAATGCTATAATTTTCAAAATATTATTACATTATTACATTTCAATGTTTGTATAACAGTCGAAAGGTTTTTTTAGTACATCCATGTGTTGACTAAGTTCGCACTTTTTCATAAGAATTCTCCATTAACATCTTGGTTACCAGCTAATCTTTTTCTATGATTTTTGCACTTCACTGAAAATGCTATAATTTTCAAAATATTATTACAATATTACATTTCAATGTTTGTATAACAGTCGAAAGGTTTTTTTAGTACATCCATGTGTTGACAAAGTTCGTACTTTTTCATAAAAATTCTCCAATAACATCTTGGTTACCAGCTAATCTTTTTCTATGATTTTTGCACTTCACTGAAAATGCTATAATTTTCAAAATATTATTACATTATTACATTTCAATGTTTGTATAACAGTCGAAAGGTTTTTTTAGTACATTCATGTGTTGGCAAAGTTCGTACATTTTCATAAAAATTCTCCAATAACATCTTGGTTACCAGCTAATCTTTTTCTATGATTTTTGCACTTCACTGAAAATGCTATAATTTTCATAATATAATTACAATATTACATTTCAATGTTTGTATAACAGTCGAAAGGTTTTTTAGTACATCCATGTGTTGACAAAGTTCGTACTTTTTCATAAAAATTCTCCAATAACATCTTGGTTACCAGCTAATCTTTTTCTATGATTTTTGCACTTCTCTGATAATGCCACAATTTTCAAAATATTATTACAATATTACATTTCAATGTTTGTATAACAGTCGAAAGGTTTTTTTTAGTACATCCATGTGTTGACAAAGTTCGTACATTTTCATAAAAATTCTCCAATAACATCTTGGTTACCAGCTAATCTTTTTCTATGATTTTTGCACTTCACTGAAAATGCTATAATTTTCAAAATATTATTACATTATTACATTTCAATGTTTGTATAACAGTCGAAAGGTTTTTTTTAGTACATCCATGTGTTGACAAAGTTCGTACTTTTTCATAGAAATTCTCCAATAACATCTTGGTTACCAGCTAATCTTTTTCTATGATTTTTGCACTTCACTGATAATGCCACAATTTTCAAAATATTATTACAATATTACATTTCAATGTTTGTATAACAGTCGAAAGGTTTTTTTTAGTACATCCATGTGTTGACAAAGTTCGTACTTTTTCATAAAAATTCTCCAATAACATCTTGGTTACCAGCTAATCTTTTTCTATGATTTTTGCACTTCACTGAAAATGCTATAATTTTCAAAATATTATTACAATATTACATTTCAATGTTTGTATAACAGTCGAAAGGTTTTTTAGTATATCCATGTGTTGACAAAGTTCGTACTTTTTCATAAAAATTCTCCAATAACATCTTGGTTACCAGCTAATCTTTTTCTATGATTTTTGCACTTCACTGATAATGCTATAATTTTCAGAGAATTAATACAATATTACATTTCAGTTTTTGTAGAAAATAATCAGAAGCTTTTTCATAGTCCATCCATGTGTTCATAATATTCGTGCTTTTGAATGACAATTCTCCAATAAAAGACTATTAGTCAGCGAATGATCGTTCATAATGATTTTTGCACTTCTCGTTTAATGCTATCATTTTCAATTACAATATTTCATTTTAATTTTTCATGAACACATTCGAAACTTTTTACAGTTTATGCAGGTATTCATAAAGTTTATATTTTTCAGTGATAATTTTCATAGTTGATCAGGAACTGACTTTCTGAATGGTTTCATCATTTCACAAATAATGTTATAATTTTCAAAGAACTAATAAAATATTACATTTCAATTTTTCATGAACACAGTCGAAAGTTTTTTTCATAGTGTATCCATGTGTTGATAAATTTCGTATTTTTGAATGACAATTTTCCAATAACTTATTGTTAGTCGACAACTTATCTTTCTGAACTCTTTTTGCTCTTCATGGAAACTATGATATTTTTATCTTTGTTTTTTTACCATTTCACTCCCAACCATAACAACAAACTATGACGAAATTTTTTAGTGTACATAAGAATATGCATGAAATTTTTTAAAAGTTATTAACGACTATGGACAATAAGATTTTCAGATATCTCTTGTCTTTGACGGAAGATATGTATTTACTTTGCATTGCATGGAAATTAAAAAACTAGATATTTCCAAAATCAAATAACATGAGTGAATAAACCTGTGCTTATATCTATCTAATTCAGCTGTAAAATCTTGTGACCTTTTTCCCAATCTAGTACTGTGCTTTTTTCCTTAAATCTATTTACCATTATGTCAGGACCAATAAATTTTCATATGATTTTTGTATTTTATTAAGAATCTCTAAATAAATAGCAGGAACATTGAACCAGATGTGACAACAATATTCATAATTGATAAATTAGCCAACTTTAAATTGTTGCGAGTGTTTTGTACCCAGAATATAAGCACGTGATTTGCTGTTATTTATAATAGGTTAGCAATGTAACAATTTTAGGAAATCGTTTTAGTAATTCCAAAATTAGCCACTCTCGGAACGAGAAACTGGGGAGCCGAGTTCGAATTCCAGTTGAATACATTGTATTCACTTACGCGCAAATACCCTTGGGAAAGGTATTAATCCGTCTCTTCCTTCCAGTTATGGGTTAAATAGCAGGACAGATTGGGTTCTATAGCCTTGGTCGGCAACCTGTCTACCGCAGAAAGCAATGGCAACATACTGCGGGATAATCTTCTGCCCAGTCAGTCATGATTCTTTCGAGACATGATCGCCCAAGCGTGTATCACGTATGGCACTTAACTGACTGACCACACCTTGCCATGTTTTTGCAATTACCCTTAAAATTTTTACTTTCATCATGTTTCATCCTACAACGCTATGAACAACCTCCATGCTACAAACGTTGTTGAGCATCACCCTCATTTGAATAGTATAAGGTGTAAGTTCTATTCCAGCATATTCTTCCCACTAAACACTGCGTTTTGGAACCGACTCTTAACAGGATGCTTGACCAATCACTATAAACTTAAACTTTTTAATTATAGGCTTAATTGTATATATATATAAACTCAACTTCTTACATATTATATCTTTACCTCGAATGGTTCTCGGGCCTTGTAAAGAGTAAATATCATTGTTAAACAAGATGCCATATTTCTTTCGTTAAACGATTTTATTGTTTCCCAGTCATTGTCTTCTTTCTTTTTTATTGCTACTTGGATTTCCGTTTCATAATCTTCCTGCATTATTTCATCTTCTCAATTTTCAATGCTGACATACGTTGATTATAATTTATTTTGAACATTTTCTTGTCTATTTTCAAACATGGTGATACTTACACATCTCATTTTACCGTTAATCTTTAAATTAAGGTTTATCTTCGTATATTTCATATTTTTAATTCTAACAATTGCTAATTCTTATTCATTATTCAGTTTTAAATATTTTCTTTCCGATCTTTAAATATATTGTTACTTAGATATTTTGTTTTATCATTAACCTTTCAATGACCGTTTATTGTTGCATTTTCTATATTTTCGTTTTTGCCTTTCGCTAATTCTAATTCATTATTCATTTTCATCCATTTTTTCTTATTTACACATATATTGTTACTTTGTCTTTCCGTCTTATCATAATCATTTATATAAACTTATATTTATATATTTTTGAAGTTTTCAAAATGTGATTTTTTTGTTATTTGTTATGGATCTTTCTGATTATATAGCGCTTGTTTATAATGGATGTGAATATTATTTTTTAATATTTAAAGGATTTATTCGTTTTAATCTTTTTTTTTTTTTTTAATCTCTAACCTTAAAAAAGGAAAACTGTTGTATACAGGAGCGGACTTACCAGAGTGACAAGATGGCGCGTCCGGAAGGGGCCTTTTATTCAGTAAGGCAACAAATGCAAATAACTTCTTAGTAATAAATATGAACAAGAACTTTATGAACTCATCTGTACGCTATCAGTTATTCGAGTCCAATGTGAAAGGACATATTTATGGATGAAGATTATACTTTAACATACTTAATATGGTTCAGGAATTCGCTGTCTGAGGAGAATTTGGAATCATACATGTTGATATATATTGTCGATTTTCTAAACGACGCTTAGATTTTTTTTTTATAATCATATCGCTCCAAGCAAGGCATTTTACTGCCACTGTTTTGCAGGGGGTGACATAGGAGGAAAGTTATTAAAAAGAGTGACAAGTTATAGGGGGTGTCATGATGTGGGTAAGAGAAGGATGAGAATACTGATGAGAGTGGAGTAGACGGAGAAAAGAGCATGAGAGAGAGAGGATGACTGTGGCCATAAAGTGAGGGATCAATTTATATATTGATTTTAATATAAAATTGATCCCTCATTTTATATTTTTTATTTGTTTTATTTTTATTTTTTAATAATCATATCGCTTCAAGCAAGGCATTTTACTGCCACTGTTTTGCAGGGGGTGACATAGGAGGAAAGTTATAAGAAAGAATGACAAGTTATAGGGGGTGTCAGGAAGTGGGTAAGAGAAGGATGAGAGTGCTGATGAGAGTGGAGTGGACGGAGAAAGGAGTATGAGAGAGAGGATGCAGGTTACTGAGATAGGAGATGACTATTTACATTTAAATTCTTGGAGATTGTAGCTGTCGGAGAAGCAAGTAAATGGAAGGGGATTTCACAGCCGGGAAATGTGAGAAAAGAAGCTGATGGAGTAGAATTTGCGTTTACAATTTATTGGCTTCACAGTAAAAGGGTGGGACCTATTTGCTAATCTTGTGGCTCGAATAAATTTATATATAGGAAGCACCAGTGTGCTAAGTTCATCGGAGCAGAAGCCGTGAAAGTATTTGTAGAAAAGACACAGGGAAGCCAAATTGTGCCTGTGAGAAAGTGAGTGTATCTGAACTGCCAAGTCGGGATCTATCACATTACGTCGGATTTTGTCGAGGACACCTAGGCGGATAGCAGGAGCACCCGATCAGATATGACAGCAGTATTCAATACAGGGGCGGATGGTAGATTTATATATGTGCAGGATTGTTTCAGGCGGAATAAACTTCCTGGCCCTACACAGAGAAGCGACTTTTTTAGCAGCGGATTTAGCTATGGATTCTATAGAGTAATGCCACGTGAGGTCTGCTGTGAGAGTTAAACCGAGGAGGCGCTGTGTTTTGCACATAGGCCGAAAGTATGTGGTACCCAGCGATGATCGAACTAACTACTTAGTTGTAACAGGTTCTAGCGAGATAAACTTGCTATTACACCACATCGAGGTGACCAAAATTGATTAGATGTGACACAAGGCCGAAAATATAGGGGAATCAAGCGATGACCGAACTTACTACTTAGTTATAACAGGTTCTAGCGAGACAAGCTTGCTAACTAATACAAAACGTCGAGGTTCCCAAAGAAGTTGATTAGATGTAGTACAAGACCAAAAGTATGGGGATACCCAGTGAGGATTGAATTTAACGACGCAGTTGCAACAGGTTCTAACGAAACAACCTTGTTAACTATTACACCACGCCGAGGTATCCAAAAAAGTTGTTTAGATGTGGCCCATTGACGAAAATATTGTGTACCCAGGGAGGATCGAACTCACTCCGCAGTTGTGACAGGTTCTAACGAAACAATCTTGCTAACTATTATACCAATCTTGCTAACTATTATACCAAGTCGCTGTGCCCAATAAAGTTGATTAGATGTGACACAAGGCCGAAAATATAGGGTACTCAACAATGATCGAACACACTACTCAGTTGTAACATGTTCTAGTGAGACAAGCTTGATAACTATTACACCACATCGAGGTACTCCAAAAAGTTGATTAGATTGGTACAAGGCGAAAGTATGGGGTACCCGGTGAGGATCGAACTCACTATTTAGTTGTAATAGTCAAGCTAGCTAACTGTTAGACCGCTTCGAGGTTCTCAAGTTAGTATATATTGAAAAGAAATTCTCAAATGAATTGGATGCAGAAGAACTTATTAGCATTTGTCTATACTTTTGAGATAAGGTAGTATTTACATTATTTACAATGTTCGGACTGTTGTCCTCATCATTATTGCCGTTATTACGAGGTTTGGCCGTTGTACGCCTTCTTCAGGTGCTAGGAATTTCGAACTGAACCCTTTTTTTGGATTACTGGGGTATATCATTCTCATTTCATGTGCGATACCACTTCTGGTAGCCATTATCTCCTTTTAACGAAAGTTATTTGTTCATTACTCGTACTCGAAGAAGGCTGGAGAGTAAGACGGCCAAACAATGTAAATAATGTAAATTATTAGCATATTTACACAATCTTTCAGAGAAAAATAACGGTGGCTATTAATATATCCAAATGCATGTAATGCTATCTCTTAATGTGTAAACTGTGCAGTAAATTATTTGAAAATATTAACACAATAAGTAAAATTTAAATGATAATTGAATTATAACATTACGTACTATTTACAAATGTTTTCCGAAAGTTGAAAGACAATACTGAATCAATTGCTAGATCTGCTGCCAAGAAAGGTAAATCACTGTATTGTGCTAGACAATTTTTTTTTTTTTGACTGAATCCCCCAGTGGACACAAACGATTGCTCTTAATATAACGGACTGCATCCAATGTTCCTAATGTATAATTTGTGTAAAATATATTTTAAGCTATCAACCAATCACTTAAAATTAAAAACTAAATAAATCAAAAATTAAATTATAAGATTATTCATTTATATTGTGTATCTACTGGCAGCAATATATACAGTAGAAGCAAACTGTAATAACTATTTTTTTAATTAATAAATGGGTAGCATTGTAGTTGTGAGTTGTCCCCCTTGATCGCCTGGCAACTAATACTTTTAGACCTTGTTCGCCACTGGTGATATACAGTTGGTAATTAGGACATTTGTAAATGAGTCGAAAATGAAAATATGGAACTGAAATTCAAAGACATAATGGAACAGGAAATTTTCTTTCAAAAACTAAGCAATATATTAATAAACAGGAAAATTTCGTTTGAAGCCAAGAAAAGACAGCTGAAATGATTTCACATGAACGTCTAGTTCGGACGAAACTATTTTTAACTAGCGATTTCAAGTTAATATTTTAGTTTTTTAACAGCTTACGTTTTTTTTTTAATGTAGCCCTTAGTGCAACCTATCACGCACCCAGTTTCTTTATCTTTTCATTTGTATGCCTTCCCTTAAATGAAATTATGATAAGCAAAATCTCCAAAAATCGAACAGCTTTTTTCTATTAAAAAATATCTATGCTAGTAATTTTATAAACTATTTTCATCTCATTCCGTTTTCTACAGGAAAAATAAAATAATAGTATTACTTTTTCCAATGTTATATACTGCCTCTGCTGCTGGAAAACATCAACGACAAACAACGAGTATAAATATAAAAAAAATATAAACTCATATTTTTATTCTGCATCGGTGTGGTTGTGCAGAGGAGGATGGAGCTAGAGAGAATCACACACATACGAGGGAGTTGTAGGGAGTAGTTGAGTAGCGAAAGATTCTTCTCTTCTTCTTTTTCTCTGGGTCTCTCTGAGTTCTCTTGGTGTTCTCTCGCTGCTCTGATCTTGGCCAGAAAAATTCCGAACTTATATAACCTGAAATTTCCACGCATTTTTGCCTCCTCGGGTTTTCGCTTAATTGTGTCATATTTGGCCAGATACATCTGTCAATCATCTTCGCTATTTCTTTTCAAGCCAGATCCCTTTGATGTTATTCACACCTTAGTCGATCAGTGTTTATATTTTTTGCCTTTGATGATGATAATGCTTTTGTCGGTCCTGTTTGTGTTTTCTGCCTTTGATGTTGATCATACTTTTGTCTCTCATTGCTTTTGACATCATTCATATTTTTGTCGAGTCACAGAAATGATCAAGATATGTTACAGTTAAGACATGTTATGCTACTTCCATCTAAGTAAGTCAACCTCATTTCTTCTTTATTCCAAATGTAAAGAGAAAGTCCCACTTAGCTTTTCCCTAAGAACTTCTGCTCTGTGGTGAAGGCTACCACGTGGATTCTTCCCTGAACATTACTAACCTCTTCAAATCTGAAGTACTGTGTGACTGTGTTCATGAGTGGAAATAGTCGGATAAGCATCATAAATTTGTTGTGTGGCCATTTCAGTGAGGAATTCTGGCTTCTTCAGCGACAAAATCTTTATTATGCAAATTCAAGACAAAATTCATACAACGAACGGTACTCAAAATAAAGGAAAAAGAAAAGAAATAAAGAATCAACTCTCTCTTTTAACTCCTCCTCCCATTGTTCTTTCTTATTTCTTTTCTATTTCTTTTCTTTTTCTTTCTTTTCAAGTGAACTTTCGGTGTATGAATTTCTTTTTGAGATTGCATAAAAAAGATTTTGTCTCTGAAAAAGCGAGAATTTCAGAAATTTTATTTGAAAAAAAAATATATATATATATAAAATATATTTGCATGTATATATATACACGGCAAAAATAAAAATGTATTGCACACATATATCGGGATAAGATTATATTTTAAGTTAGTACATGAAGTAACCAAATCGATTTGGGTTTCACATCTAGATTACATGGGAACACACTCAATCGGAGAATGAGTAACCTGAACTGAAGTTCTAACAGGGTCCCACTAAAAAGTTTATGAGCTGCTTTAAAAAAAAAAATGTTGGTATATCGCGCACATTTGTCCGGATGTCATGGGCATGTTGGGATTTGTATAGGGACGCTTCTTCAAAGTGCTGCTTTCACAAAATAATAATAATAATAATAATAATAATAATAATAATAATAATAATAATCGTAAAATTGGAGATCTAGGCAGAACGGAGGACATATATAAACTGACCACCCTAAAAGTGTCAACACAACTAGCTGACTTAGAAAGACCGCAAACGTACATAGGATTGGACGGAAAGGGAGTTTACTATGTACTTAGTGAGAGCGATGAAACGAAAATCTCTGGGACTTTTAAATAGAGACGGCCAGTCAACCAGATATATTCATCGTGAAGGAAGAAAAAAAAGTGTTATTTTGACTATCAGTTCTCTTTCCCCCCACCCTTTTTTTGTATAGGGACGCTTCTTCAAAGTGCTGCTTTCACAAAATAATAATAATAATAATAATAATAATAATAATG
>JBBBDQ010001792.1:0-62500 GCA_037127315.1 Ascarosepion bandense
TATCTATCTATCTATCTATCTCAGTCTAATCATATCTATCTATCTATCTATCTATCTATCTATCTATCTATCTCGTTCTGTTCGTGTCTATCTATCTATCTATCTATCTATCTATCTATCTATCACAGTCGGTTCTTATCTGTCTATCTATCTATCTATCTATCTATCTATCTATCTATCTATCACAGTCGGTTCTTATCTATCTATCTATCTATCTATCTATCTATCTCATTCTGTTCGTGTCTATCTATCTATCTATCTATCTATCTACCTCAGTCTGTTCGTATCTATCTATCTATCTATCTATCACAGTCGGTTCTTATCTATCTATCTATCTATCTATCTATCTCAGTCTATTCATATCTATCTATCTATCTATCTATCTATCTATCTATCTATCTATCTATCTATCACTGTCAGTTCTTATCTATCTATCTATCTATCTATCTATCTATCTATCTATCTATCTATCTATCTATCTCAGTCTATTCATATCTATCTATCTATCTATCTATCTATCTATCTATCTATCTCAGTCTGTTCGTGTCTATCTATCTATCTATCTATCTATCTATCTATCTATCTATCTATCTCAGTCTGTTCGTGTCTATCTATCTATCTATCTATCTATCTATCTATCTATCAGTTTGAAGCAGATATTTCTAGCATACTTTCTATAAATTTATTTTATATCTATAATTTTCCCGTATCGTTATTTCGAGGAAATATTTCAGTTTTTCAAAATTTATTTTCGTTTTTTAATCATCTTAAGATATCATAAATTCTTTTTCCTAAATAAAGATCTGACCATGGTATCTTTTGAAAATCAACGCCCTTCTGAAGGTTTCTGAGATCTGGCGATGTGTTTTCAAATCATCACAATTTCCAATTGGATTTGTGGATTTTATTCCACAGATTACGTCATCAATATTAAAACCAGTTTTGAATGGCATTATAATCCCTTCCACATCTTTGCCCCGCAGTTTGCAATAATCCTTTAGATTTTGCTAAATTCTCATAATGGCATAAATCAGAAACAAAGGCAATAATATACGGAATACGGAATATGATAATGATTGTATACCGCCAAAAATGATTGACTATGATATTTAGGGAAGATAACGTTTTTTATAGCAAGCATTTTTTTCTTTTCTTTTTTTTTTTTGTAATTAAACTGCACTATATCAAGGATATGGATGCGTTGGTGATGTAATGGAAAACGAGTCATAATAAGAAGCCGGAGAGCAGTGTTCGAATTCCAGTCGAATTTCATTTCATTTACTTTCAATATGAAACTATCTATTCTCTCCACAACTACGGGTTAAATACTTCTACAGTGTATACCTTCAACACTTTTCGCATGCACTCTGTTGAAAGATAGTCGCAAAAAGAGGATGAAAAAAATAATATCTTGATTGAAACCGAGGAATTTACCCGGGCCTAATTTGTTCAAATTTGACTCTTGGAAAAATAGCGCATAGCAGGAGGAGTCAAGTTCTTTCTGGATCGGTACAAAGAGCTGACAATTGTTCCAGCATCTTTAGCGATGGGTCGTACATATGAGTTCTACTTGGGGTCTGGAGGGAGCACAGTCGACGTTTTTCCCGAGAGTTAAGAATTGCTTCCAGTTCTTTTCAATTTGCTCAAATTTAAATCTAATGAAATTGTTATTAATTTAAAAATTGACTCAATTTGAAGGATCGACTTATACACGAGTAAACAGAAGAAGTAAAAGAGAGAAAGAAAAAGAAAGAAAAAATGAACGAATTAAGAAAAACAATGATTGATAGGAAGAGGGTGCTTGAAAAATAAAAGAGAAAAAAGAAGGAAAAGAAACTAACGGAAGAAAGAATAAACAAAGAATTTTTTTTAGTTTTGTTTGACGGCATATCAACATATCTGTGGGTTATTTTGATGCCAAAAAGGTGTGGCTTTAAAGTATTTTTTATTTTTATTTTTTAATATTCGGTTCTAATGTGAATGTTGATTTAGTCAAATTTTAATTAATTTTTTTTTGTTTTTATTCTTTTTTATTTTAGAAAACTGAAAATGTTCTCTAGCTTTGTATTCAAAAATGTTTTGCTGAGAATAATTTTTTCCCTCAATAATGTGTTATGGTATAAATTTTTTCTTCAAAAATGTATTGTTGGTAATATTTTTCCTTCAAGAATGTATATTTTTCTATAAAAGTCTATTTTTATGTATATATTTCTATAAATGTGTATTTTTATACTTTCATAGTGTTTTGACCCCAGTTTAGGGCTAACTATTTGTCCATATCTGGGACCCTAACAGGTGCTACCACTCCGGGTCAGGGTAGACCTGGGAACAACAGCAATTAAGAGGTGGTTCCATGATCCTCACAATCTCCCAATCAGAGGCCTTGCTGCCAGATGCAGTTTACCGTCATGCCCAGGACTGGAATAAACAAAGAATAACATAAGTAAAGAAAGACCTTAATAAACAAAGAAAAGGAAAGGTCAGAAAAGAAGGCGATAAAAAGGAAAAAAGAGATAAAGAAATAAACTAGGAAAAGGAAATGTAAGAAAAAAGTTAATAAACAAAAAAATAAAAGATAAAAAGCAACAAAGAAAAAAAGGAAATTTAGAAAATGTCAATAAACAAGCAAAAAGAAAAATAATGAAACAAGTTAATAAACATGGGAAAAAATAGAGAGCTCTATGGATATTATCCAGAGCAATATGAAATACTGAGAGGAAAACTCAATCTATATTTAAACTGGTTAAAAAAAAAACAGAATTTATTTCGGCAGTTGTACAAAGTTACAAACTGCTTTTTCAAACCCAAAAGATTAATTGTTACATTTAACTCAGAGTATTATTTTTTTTTTTTTTTTTACATAGAGAGGAAATAAGATTAGGTGAAGGGTAGAGTTGTATACAATTAAATATTTAAGGTAAAGTTACCGGAAATGTCACAAAAATAAAGAACGCATACACCAAATCACATATATACAAAAAAAACCTTAAAGGAAAAATAATATACAAGAACAAACAAGTCAATAGATACAACTGCACATAACAAACAAATGGATGAATGCAAACACACAATTATAAAAGGCCATATATATATATACACAATAATATATACACAATAATATACACGCAATAACACAAAAATAAAAATAAATCAACTAAAAAAGAAATACAAATAAAACTGTAAACAAAAAGAAACAAAAAAGGCCTATATAATATACAAATATAATTCCGCTTCTTCTTCTTCTTCTTCTTCTTCTTCTTCTTCTTCTTCTTCTTCTTCTGTGGTGTGTCTTCCGTATGTAGGCGATCATAGACTTCCATTTGTCCTCGTCACTTGTCACTCTTAATATCTTGCCTTTTTCTATCTCTCCCAAACCCCGCTCCGTCATTCATTAACTTAAGCCTGCTTTCTCCTGCCTCGCTTGTCTTCTATCCGTGCTGTAAGTATTAGATTCTCCAGACTCTCCTTAGTGACCCTGGACAATCATCTCTCCCTTCCTGATGTCAATTATGAGTTTTCTTTTCGTCTGAATCCTTTCCAACACCTCATCATTGCTCACGTCCTAGTTCAAGTTATCCTCAGCATCCTTCTGTAGAACCACACTTCTGCTGCCTATAGCCAGGTATTTAAGTTTCTTTACAAGTTTTACTTTAGTTTCTCTGACCTGTAGTTGGCATTTTGGGTTCTTTTTGCTGATGACCATACATTCAGTTTTCTTGAAGTTTATGCTCAGTCCTTTCTTCTCACTTTCTCTTGCTACCTTCGGTAGGAAGTCCTACATTTTCCTTACCGTGTCTGCTATCAGCACTGTGTCATCCACATATCTTATATTATTGAGATTGTGGCCGCTAATGACGAATACTAGCAAGGAATAATTAACAATCACAAAAAATATAAAATAGTAATTAAAGATTTTTAAAAAAATCTTTTTTTTACAAATTTAGTTGTTTTGTTTTTATGGCATATCAACCTCGGCGGGTCATTTATTGCCAACTAAATTTTATTTATTTATTGCTGGTAATACCTTTTTCTTTCAACAATTTATTGTTGTTTTTATATAAGTTTGTGCCTAGTAATACTTTTTTCTTTTCTAGTATCAAGATTCATTGGGATTTGTTTCTTGTTTTTTAAGGCAGGGTCCCCAAGTCTTACCCTGTTATTTAACCCATAACTGGAGGAAAGGGACGGATTAATACCTTTTCCAAGAGTACCAGTGCTTAAGAGAATGCAGGGTACCTTTTCCAAGAGTACCAGTGCTTAAGTGAATGCAGGGTATTCAACTGGAATTCGAACTCGGCTCACCGATTTCTCTTTCCGAGCCGATATCCACTGCACCACAACGCACATCCGTCACTAAACGCTGACAGCACCTGGTATTTTCAAGCGGTCATCCATCTAAGTACTGCCCAGGCTCAACTTCGGTGATCGAGCGAGAACTGGTGCATTCAACGTGATATGGCCGTAAGCCACAAATTTAGTAAAAAGATTTAAAAAATCACAAAATAATTATAAAGAAAAAAATCTCAATTTTAAGCAAAACAAAAAGGAAAACTAATAAAGACTTACGGACATAAAAGAAAAAGGACCTTTATAGTAAAAACTAAAAAAAGTTATTTATAATTTTATATATATATATATATGTGCGTGCGTGCGTGTGCGTGCGTGCGAGTGCACGCATGTTAAATTTGACATATGCAGTTCAAGACATTGTATCCTGTGGTGAATCATATTTTGTTTAACGTGTTCTGATTATTTTGTATAATAATAGCTTCTAGGATTTTTTTTAGTCTTTTCCTGTATTGGGTGCTGCAGAATATTTTGGCATCATACAGTAATATCTGTCTTATATTGATATTTGTACTTAGGTCGTTTGTGTTGTTCCAGTCGATATGTGCACGGATAACACTGAGTTTTGACAGGTGCCAAGTCATCAAGCAAGGGTGTCATGCATGTGTGCCCGACTTAAGAATTTAACGGTGTTTTTGCATGCTGGAGACGAAATATCCCGGTGGGAATTATATTTTTTGAGAATGAACTTCCGACAGCTTATACGCAATGTCGGACGCGATACTCAGCATCTTATTTGAATATTACAAAAATACTATAAAAAAACTAATCACACAAACCTTGTCGGTTTTCTTAAGCAAACGCTTTTGTATATATATATATTGAACGTGGGGTCTGAGGTAATGACGAGATGTAGGCATGCAAAAAGTATGTCTTGGGTCTTTACGAGCCCTGCTGAGGATGGTTGTCTCCACCCCTTTAGCGAGAGTTTCGGAGGCCGTGGGCCTGAAAAGGCTCACTTCTCTTTCGATAGGCCTGGGTGTTAAGCGATCTCCTTCGTCTTCTGCGGAACGAAACACACACTACTTACTTGTTACCTATGACACACACACACACACACACACACACACACACACACACACACACACACATATATATATATATATATATATATATATATAGTAAGAAAATGATAAAATACGTAGACTTTAAACCCACTGTTCAAGCATTTACTTTTACAAAGAGTGCTCGATACAAAGTCGAGTTTTATATTGTAATGGCTGTTAAATCATTGTAACAACCATTACTATATATATATCTAAACTTATTTATAAATGGAACTTTGTGTGTCTGTGTCTGTGTCCGTTACCTATAGACTACGAAACGGCTGAACCGATTTTCTTGAAAATTTACACAGTCGTACTCTAAGCGTCTGCGAGTGTTCTTAGCTAGGTTTTGTGTCGAAGTACCCACGATAAATATCGAAAATCGATAACCGAAAAAATCGGGTTATAGATGGAGTGGTCCGATTTTAATCAAATTTGATACACTCATAGACAAAGACATAAGAAATGATATTCAGAAGTTTCAAGATTGCAGTTCTTACAATAGTGCAGAAAATCGATAATATATATATATATATATAAGGCAAGATGTTTGTGTGTGTGCCTGTTTATCTGCCCGCATGTCTGTATTTTTTCATCCTTTTTATTTTAGTTTTTGCTTCGTGTTTGGCTCTAAGTAGGTAAAATTGTAGTTCTTAGTCTCAGCCATGATACCATTTACTCAGAGGATTTATTTAGCCTCCAAAATTCAGTTTACGATGAAAAAACTTATTTGATATCGATAGCAGGAAATCAAAAGTTAACTTACATCCATTCATTTTTCTTTCAGTCTACGGTTTCGCTTTAACTGGAAACAACTATTGCTTTTTAATCTTTCGTGCCAACGTCCAAAGAGTCTGAGCTCCAGGACCATGGATTAGTTTTAAAGTTTTCATTACACCCGAGCAACGCCGGGCTATACTGCTAGTGGTTATATATATGTAAGTATGCTAACAATTCTCCCATATACTCCCAAATTACGCATATATTTTATACTTGCATACATTCTCACATCCATACGTATATCTACTCATAGATGCTTCCGCACCCACATATGAGTGCGTACGCACATATAAATGTATTCTTCACACATATATTCATCTTTTGCTCACATACTCGGAAATTTATGATGAACGGATCTACGCACACATGTATACACATCTATATATATAAAAACAACTTTTTATATACCCGTATGCATAAAGACAATGTGCGCCTGTATACACACATCCATCTACTTTTAACTCCCAATCGAGGTGGTATATTTCACATTTCATACATCTTAACAAACATTACACATATATATCTATATATACCGGCATATATCATTCGGAATTTGATAGTAACCAGTACACATGAGTAGAATGATCAATACATAAAGGTATAATCAGTTCAAGAATGCACAATTGACTACATTTAAGATTAATACAACATAGATATAATCAGGTGTTCTCATATACTGGAAAAACATATACATAATTAGGTCCACTCCTATATATAAGACATTATACATGGTACAGTGGATATCGGCTCGGAACGAGAAACCAAGGAGCCGAGTTCGAATTCCAGCTGAATCCATTGTATTCACTTACGCGCAAATACCCTTGGGAAAGGTATTAATCCGTCTCTTCCTTCCAGTTATGGGTTAAATAGCAGGACAGATTGGGTTCTATAGCCTTGGTCGGCAACCGGTCTACCGCAGAAAGCAATGGCAACCTACTGCGGGATAATCTTCTGACCGGCACTGATCATTCGTCTCGGAATCTAATCACTTCTCTGCGTTAGAGATAAGAACCATTTGTTAATTTTACATGAGTAAAAGACCTGCCTTGATTCTCTCACTGATGGATTGCCGAGGCACGTTATGACAAAATTAAGCCATCGTAAATAAAATAAAAAAAGAATTATTATTATCTATCTAATATTAATAATTCGACAATTAGACAATTATTATTAACAATTCGACAAATCAGGGAGCCGAGTTCGAATTCCAGTTGAATTCTTGGCATTCACTTACGCATAAGATCCGTCTCCTCCTTCTAATCATGGGTTAAATAATAGGAAAGGTTTGGTTCTATAATCTTGGCTGACAACCAGTCTACCACAGAAAGCAACCTACTGCGAGATAATTTTCTGCCCAGCCAGTCGTGTCTCTTTCGAGACATGATCGCCCAAAGCGTGTATCACGGATGGCACTTAACTGACTGACTGAATATAATAGTTAGAAACATGATTAAGGCTTCTTCTGGGCATAAAGTGGGGGATCAGTTTTATTTGTTATGAAGTAATAAACTGATCCCCCAATAATTACTACTTAATAATATAATACATTTCTTCCCCCTCTACCTATGAATCAAATAATAGAACAAATTGGGTTCTATAGCCTTGGATGGCAACCAATCTACCGCTGAAAGTAATGGCAACCTACTGCGGGATAATCTTTTGCCCAGTAAGTCAAGTATCTTTCGAGACATGATCGCCCAAGCGTATATCACGTATGGCACTTAACTGACTGACTTATACATAAAATATATTTATAATTAGGTGCACCTATATACACACAATAATACGCACAATAATACATATAACACACATATTCATAACTATACTTGGGAATATGCACATAATGAGGTGCACCCATATACACGAGAGAACATATCTAACCTTACAGTTAGGTGCACCATTATACACGTGAAATGTTTATATCAAGTCATTATAGAATAATTATTTACAATCACACAGTTCAAAACCGGACATTTTAACTTCGTACACCAATAATATAACGTTGTTACGTTCTTATATTGCATGGTAGATCTCTATCCTCACGTCTTCGGTCCGTAAAATTCTACAACGAATGATCCACATAAAATACGAAAGACCTGGCAAGTGTGTCGAAATGGGGTAATTCTAAGATTTTATGTGTTAGACAGTTTAAATTTATTTTTATGGCGGCATTTGAAAATTATTTCATTTCTTTGATTTAATAACTGGCTAGATTCTCTGAATTTGATAATTTTAATCTTTCGGTCTAAGCATAAATTGCATCTGCTTCTAAAGCTTTTAGGGGTTTGAGATTTCCCTATAATCTTCCATTCAATTTAAGGGGATTACTGGAAGTACCTAAATATATATATATATGTTAGGTACCTCCAGTAATTTGCGGGAAAAACAGCATAGCGTAATGAAAAAGGCCACAATCTTAACGAAAATGAAGTTTTATCGTCAAAATGTTTATGTTATTATTAAGATGAAAGACCATAGTATTTTGTAATTATTTTTTAAAAACTTTTTAATCCGTTCTAACACGTTGGAAATTTTGATTAAAATCTTTTGTTTACGCCATCGACTACTCTATTAAAATTGATTTTTGGCGCGTTTTTTCCGTAGAAAACACATTAATTTGGAAATTCTTATAAAAATCTAATAATTGTCTGATTTTAATTAAATTTCAGAACTTACAAATGAATGAAATTATTTTGAAAATGTGTTTTTTAGAAAATATTGGTAAAAAAACTTTTTTTTTATTTAAATGTGTTCCCTCTCCCCACTTATTTAATTTCATGAAATTTTGCACATAACCTTCCTGTTCCTGCCAATTTTTTTTTTTTTTTTTTTTTTTTTTTTTTGTTAAAAGTAGGAGTCTTTGGAGGATTTAAATCATCTACTTTTTTTTTTCAAATTAGTGCTATCAAAATGAAAATCTGCTCGGAATTGAAAAATAATAAATCCAATGAAACTATGACATTGCTTCTAATTGCTTTTGTAAATAAGTAATCTTAAGGACATTATTGTCTGAAAAAATGAATTTTATGAATAACGAATTTTTGCAAGAATTTATTCAATTTTTTTACATTTTAATTATAATAATTTATAATAGTTTAAAATCATGTAAAATTCTGTATTGCGGCGTTCCCTGGAGGTTATATAATAATTTAGTGGAAACAAAATTTACAAGTCAAAAACTGCAAAAATTATTAAACGTAGTTGCGCAACTTTATTTTTAAAATATTTCTTTTTACTTAATACGTTATTTATTTTCATGTATGGTTGACTACAATTGCCATTATTATGAAAAGGTTACGTAATTTAAGAGTTTTGTCCCTTTCCTTAGATTTATGAAAATTGCAATTATGGTCATGCGTAGCAGCTGTCATCACTTGGTCATTCAACAGTCCGTCAAACGTTCGATCGATCGTTGATAATTGGTTGTATATTACTTTTTTATGCTATAATTAAGTAATATTTTTTAAATCAGATTTATTTAACTTTCAGTTCTCTAATTGTACTAAAATAGAGAGGCAGAAATCTTTTGAAATACTTTCAAAATCGATGAATATTTGTTTGTTTACAAATATCTTAAAATTAAGAAAATAGCCGCTTTTAAGAAAATTTTACGAAATCAAAATTAAATGTCACCTTCCAGTCTATGTAATTTTTATCTGAAATACACCAAAATTTTTACTTAATGGAAATAATAAATTTAATCATTAAGATTTTAATTGAATCTAAAATGAAATCTTTAAGAATGTTTTTGTTATTTTCAAATTTCATTTGAAACTTAGGTATCGAAAATATATGCCGAAATATTGGAGGTACCTAAATCCCAAACTGTTCACATTTATCTCAGTGTTTTTATACTAATCTTAATATATTCACATCTATCTATCTATCTATCTATCTATCTATATATATATATATATATATATATATATATATATATATATATATATATCGATCTATCTATCTATCTAGTCTCTATAAATTCTTAAATTCTAAATAACTATGTCCGATTATTCATTTTATCTATCTATCTATCTATCTATCATAAGATTTTCATATGTATATATCTATCTCAGTCTGTTCGGTTCATCAGTCAATAGTTATCTGTCGTCCATGTGCTTATAATCTTCAGCTCCTACGAGCACAACTTACATTCAGTAATTATAACTATCCATCTATTTAACTCTTATCTATCTATCTAGCTAGCTAGCTAGCTAGATAGATAGATAGATAGATAGATAGATAGATAGATAGATAAGACTTCTCATCCATCTATCTACCTCAGCCTCCTAATCTGTCAGCATTTATATTTATCTGAGTCCTTTCATTATCTATCTATCTATCTATCTATCTATCTATCTATCTATCTATCTATCTGAGTCTGTTCATTATCTATCTATCTATCTATCTATCTATCTATCTATCTATCTATCTATCTATCTATCTATCTGAGTCTGTTCATTATCTATCTATCTATCTATCTATCTATCTATCTATCTATCTATCTCAGCTTATTCATTATCTATCTATCTATCTATCTATCTATCTATCTATCTATCTCTGTTCATTATCTATATATCTATGTATCTCAACTTGTTCATTATCTATCTATCTATCTAACTATCAATGTTTGTTCATTATCTATCTATCTATCTATCTATCTATCTATCTATCTATCTATCTGAGTCTGTTCCTTATCTATCTATCTATCTATCTATCTATCTATCTATCTATCTATCTATCTATCTGAGTCTGTTCCTTATCTATCTATCTATCTATCTATCTATCTATCTATCTCTGTTCATTATCTATATATCTATGTATCTCAACTTGTTCATTATCTATCTATCTATCTAACTATCAATGTTTGTTCATTATCTATCTATCTATCTATCTATCTATCTATCTATCTATCTATCTATCTGAGTCTGTTCCTTATCTATCTATCTATCTATCTATCTATCTATCTATCTATCTATCTATCTATCTTAATCTTCTTGTCTATCTTTTGACCACCACCTTTTTATCTGTTTATCCATCTCAGCTTTCTTGCCCATCTACATTTTTATCTATCTCTGTTTTTTGATCTGTTCAAAGAAATCTATCTATTTCTCAGTTTGTTTAATATCTATGAATTTATATGTCTATCTAAGTATATATTTCTCCCTGTTTCTAATTCATCTTTCATCCTTCTCAGACTACATAGATTTATCGATCTATCGAATATCAAATCTCTGTATGTCTAATTGATTTCCATTTCTGCACAAATGACTTTTTTCTAGTGTTTCCTGAGACCCTCAGGTTTTGTCTAGTATGATATAAGCCAACTATTATCTGATATCCAGGCATTAAGTGACCATCAACGAAACTCAATAAATTTTGCGCTTTTTAGCGATAAATTATAATGAATGTCGTAAGTACTCAATAGCACATTCCGGATATTATATAGATATACCAGATACTTGGCCATTGACAAGATGACTGGCGTTAAAACTGCTAGCTTCAAACTTTCTCAAAGAATATTATCAGTCACAACATGAACCTCAAACTGTTTCACCGGTTTCATTTTTAGAAAAACATAGCAAAATTCCATTGAAGGGTTAAATTGACTAGGTCCCACTCTTTTACAGTGAAACTGATAAAATGTAACCGCAATTTCTACTCTAAAAGCTTCTTTTCTCGCACTTCCTGTCTGTGGAATTCCCTTCCGTATACTTGCTCCCTCGACAGCTACAATCTACAAGAATTTAAATATAAAGTCAATAGTCATCTCCCATGTTACTAAATCGCATCCTTTCTCTCAAGCTCTTTTCTCCGTCCATTCCACCCCCATCATACCAGTATTCTCATCCTTCTATTACCCTCTTCCTGACACCCACTATAACCTACCCCTCTTTTTTATCATTTTCCCTATGTAACCCCCTGCGCAACAGTGGTAGTAAAACTGCCTTGCTTGGGGTGAAATGATTTTTAAAAAATGGAACAAAGAATTCGTAAAGAACACTTATGGTCAGAATCAGGAAGAGGCGCATTATTAGAACGGGGAACTTGGAAAAATTTATCTTCTCGCGTTATATTGAGGACAAGGGAGATAGAATGCTTTGTTTATTACCACGGGACCCTATGCTTCACACCACAATACTATCTCTATACCAACGCTAGATCATGTTTTGTATCCGGTGAACTAATCAACAAGTGATACACAATGAGCTCCTACGAATGGGGAAAAAAACATCGCTGCTGACCAGTAATCGCATCAGTTGAAACGTTTCCAACAGGCACTGCAGCATAATGAACCAATATTGATTAATCCCAAGAGTGTATAGTGTCAGGCATCGTATGGCACGGGTAGCCAGAGATACCACACGGCGTCTTGGCTGGGAGACACTGTGCCATCCCCCTTATTCCCCGGACCTTGTGTCAACAGATTACCGCGTCTTCTATGCGCTCTGATGCACGATGTGCGGTGTCGTGCAGTGGGTATCGGGTTTGGAACGAAAAAAATAAGATAGACGCATTCGAATTCCAGTTGAATTCATTGCATTCAGCTGGTCAGTTAAGTGCCATACGTGATACACGCTTTGGGCGATCATGTTTCGAAAGAGACATGACTGGCTGGGCAGAAGATTATCCCGAAGTAGGATTACTTTCCGCGTTAGACTGCTTGCCAGCCAAGGCTAGAGAACCCAATCTGCACTATTATTTGACTCATAGGTAGAGGGGGAAGAGATGTATTATATTATCAAGTAGGAATTACTGGGGGATAAGTTTATTACTTCATAACAATATAAAACTGAACCCCCACTTTATGCCCAGTAGAAGACTTAATCATGTTTTCAACTATTATATCCAGTCAGTCAGTTAAGTGCCCATACGTGATATACGCTTGGGCGATCATGTCTCGAAAGATACTTGACTTACTGGGCAGAAGATTATCCCGAAGTAGGTTGCCATTATTTTCAGCGGTAGATTGGTTGCCATCCAAGGCTTTAGAACCCAATTTCTTCTATTATTTGATTCATAGGTAGAGGGGGAAGAAATGTATTATATTATTAAGTAGTAATTATTGGGGGATCAGTTTATTACTTCATAACAAATAAAACTGACCCCCCACTTTATGCCCAGAAGACGCATTAATCATGTTTCTAACTATTATATTCAGTCAGTCAGTTAAGTGCCATACGTGATACACGCTTTGGGCGATCATGTCTCGAAAGAGACACGACTGGCTGGGCAGAAAATTATCTCGCAGTAGGTTGCTTTCTGTGGTAGACTGGTTGTCAGCCAAGATTATAGAACCAAACCTTTCCTATTATTTAACCCATGATTAGAAGGAAGAGACGGATCTTATGCGTAAGTAAATGCCAAGAATTCAACTGGAATTCGAACTCGGCTCCCTGATTTGTTGAATTGTTAATAATAATTGTCTAATTGTCGAATTATTAATATTAGATAGATAATAATAATTCTTTTTTTATTTTATTTACGATGGCTTAATTTTGTCATAACGTGCCTCGGCAATCCATCAGTGAGAGAATCAAGGCAGATCTTTTACTCATGTAAAATTAACAAGTGGTTCTTATCTCTAACGCAGAGAAGTGATTAGATTCCGAGACGAATGATCAGTGCCGGTGCCTTTAGTTCTCACCGAATGAAATAAAGAAAAGCAAACACCATCGACATGTAATCAAATCGGAAGTAGACTAAGAATTAATGTCATGCGCACTCAGTCTGTTCTGATAATATCCGCTTCTTGTTGCATTTCGTGACAATGAATTTATTTTTTTCTTTTTTGTTGTTGTCTTGCTGCGTTTCATTATCACGAAGTAATATGAGAATTCGCAATAACGCCATTAACCCGCCTGTCATTTGAATAAAAATATATTTTTAAAAAGTATGTTCAGAATTATATAAGAAAGAACAATACAAATGTGGAAGGATGTTTACTTATACTTTATAGATTGTGCAAGAGCTTTTGATGGTGTTTGACAAAAAAGGATTGTTTGAGCAAGTAAGCTTGAGTTATTCGGAAAAGAAGTTAGAAAAGGCAGAACTTATACTGGGTACAAACCGCCTGAATCTGGTTAGAAAATAAATTCAGTAAATAAGCAAAAATAGAAAGGGGCGTAAGACGAGGATGTTTTGCAAATCACTAATTCTGAATCACACAGATGAGTATTATTTTCATGTTGAATAATCTTTCATTCAAAGTTATGTTCATTGTTCAATGTTTCAATTTTTGTTGTCGATGACTAAATATTGTTTTTTTAAAACCTGGAAATGGTTATCCGTTCGAAGTTCAAATTATGAAAGAATTAATTTTTCTGTTTTCTAGAGTTTTTGCCTTATACTTCAATCAACTTTTTAGCAAGGATGAATCCCAAAAGTTTTGATAGTTCCAAGTTCAGCACTGTTCCTGTCGCTGCGTGTTTTGTACGTATTCCAACGTTTCTTTCCTACTAAACAAACATTATTATGATTATACTAGCAGTGTAGCCTGGCGTTGCTCGGGTGTAATGAAAGCTTTAAAACTAATCCATGGTTCTGTAGCTCAGTCTCTTAGGACGTTGGCACAAAAGACTAAAATGTTTCCAGTTAAAGCGAAACCGTAGACTGAAAGAAAAATGAATGGATGTAAGTCAAATTTTGATTTCCTGCTATCGATTTATACATATATATATATATAATCGATTTTCTGCACTATTGTAAGAACAGCAACCTCGAAACTTCTGAATATCGTTTCTTATGTCTTTGTCTATGAGTGTATGAAATTTGATTAAAATCGGACCATTCCTTATATAAACCGATTTTTTCGATTATCGATTTTCGATATTTATGGGGGGTACCTCGACACAAAACCTAGCTAAGAACACTCGCAGATGCTTATAGTACAACTGTGTAAATTTTCAAGAAAATCGGTTCAGCCGTTTCGTAGTCTATAGGTAACGGACACACACACACACACAGACAAAGTTCCATTTATAAATAAGTTTAGATTAGATAATTTTCATTAATACTAGTAAAATCGCTTGTATGTTTATTATTTATACTCTCGTGGCTAGTAGTAGTGGTGGTAGTATTAATAGTAGTAGCAGTAATAGTAGTGGTGGTGGTGGTAACTGAGATATGAAAAATAGAAATGAATTCACGTGTCGTCCATTTCAGTGAAGGTCAAAATGAAATATCAATTACTGCTATGAAATCAATAGAATGTTGTAATTTCGTTGCTTTCATGGCCAATGCTAACCATTTACGTAAAGTGGCTATGTTGTCTTTATCATTGAACAACAGCGAAAATCCTTCTCTGTATCTTACGGAGCCTCGTAATGGCAGTAATTCATGCGCAATCCAAACTGATTCAAATCGTTAGCATTTAAAGAATGTTAAGCCATCACGGTTTTTCGCCAAACCCTCTGCTAAAAATTCTATCAAGAGCTTTTGATAAATGAGAAAGGACGAAAGAAAGAAAACACGAGCGAAAGATGAGCAGAAAAAGAAAGAATAAAAGAAAAATGCGTAGAAAAGAAAGAAAGAAAAATGGATAACAAAAAAGAAAAAAGATGGGTAGAAAACAGAAAGAACGAATGAAAGCAAGCACTAAAGAAAGATAGGCAAATAAAAGAAAGAATAAAAGAAAAATGCTTAGAAAAAAAGAAAGATATATAATAAAAAAGAAATTAATATGGTATAAAGAAAGAAAAATAGGTGGTGTAGTGGCCTGGTTAGGAGCCAGAAATAAAGACACAAAGACGGAGTTAAGCAGATATAATAACGAAGAACAGTAGTACAAACACATTAGAAGATCACCAGTGTGACTGTATTGATCCGGCTGTCAGAGCTATCTGGTGGAATAGACCTTTCTTTGCCTAGCACAAAGCAGAAACTGATGCTTATCTATAGTTTGGAAAAGTTAATTTGTGCATTGGTAAATTTACTATAACACCCCTCCTCCTAAGTATCAACTCCGCAAAAATCTTAATATTTTTTCTTTTTGGATTAACGACGAGAAAATCCGTCATTTTCCTTCTTTTTTTTTTTAACAGCGCTGTTCCGGAATGTCAAAAATATATTAAATGACATTTATTACTTATTTCTCTTTAGAAGGACTGCTGTCAGCATCATCCGACAGGCGTTTGCTGATTTGATTTAAATGCTTTTTCTGCGTAAGCTGAGGACCTTTAATTATGTAAACCATCTTTCCTACTCTTTTCTCAATTGTTCCCATATCACAGAAATATTTATTATCCCAAAACATCCGGAAAAAAATTTCTCTCCTGGTTGGTAACGTTCTGTAGGTACCGTGTTTGTTCGTCCAGGTTTTGTTTGTTTGGGAAGTAGCTTGTCGAACACAGACCTGATTTTATGTGAAAACATTATCTGCTTCATTTTCTGACAGTAAACAATTGACTAACTCAAACTTAGCTCTGTAGTGGGATTTCTACATCTAAGAACTTCGGACCATTTAGATAAACTATCTTCTACTATAAAATAGTAGAATCCGTCTAGCGGGCCTGCAAAATCTATATAAATCTGAGACCATGGTTAGTCCGTTTTGGGCCAAGGACTATATTTGATTGGAGGTGCCTTAGCTGCCAAAGCACAGCATTTACAGTATTTTACAATGTTTTCGATATCCTTATCCTTGCTCTGTCAGTAACTGCTCATAAGGCTTTTCATTCTTGCAATCCCTGGGTGACTGGCATGGAAATCTTTCAGAATTCAACATTGTAGTGTTGTTGAAAAGGTGACTCGCTCACCATATACGAGTACTTAGTTCCATTTAGAAAAAAACATCTGAAATCTGTTATTTTTTTTGTTTTGTTTTGTTTTGTTTTTGTTTTTTTACAAATTTTGGTTTTGTTTTGCCTGATAAACTCATCGTTTAGAGCTTCTCGATTTAGTCGAGAGTAACAGGGAGTTCCCTTACTGTGTTGCATGATCTAAACTTATTTATAAATGAAACTTTGTCTCTGTGTGTGTGTGTGTGTGTGTGTGTGTGTGTGTGTGTGTGTGTCCATTACCTATAGACTTCGAAATGGCTAAACCGATTTTCTTAAAAATTTGCACAGTTGTACTATAAGCGTCTGCAAGTGTTCTTAGCTAGGTTTTGTGTCGAAGTACCCACGATAAATATCGAAAATCGATAATCGAAAAAATCGGGTTATAGAAGGAGTGGTCCGATTTTAATTAAATTTGATACACTTATAGACAAAGACATAAGAAACGATATTCAGAAGTTTCAAGGTTGTAGTTCTAAAATAGTGCAGAAAATCCATAATACATATATATATATATATAAGGCAAGATGCTTGTGTGTGTGTCTGTTTATCTGTCTGTATTTTTTTTTTCAGACTTTTATTTTAGTTTTTGCTTTGGGTTTGGCTCTAAGTAGCTATAATTGTAGTTCTTAGTCTCAGGCATGATACCATTTACTCAGAGAACTTATTTAGCCTTCAAAATTCAGTTACGACGAAAAAACTTATTTGATATCGATAGCAGGAAATCAAAATTTGACTTACATCCATTCATTTTTCTTTCATTCTACTGTTTCCCTTTAACTGGAAACAACTATTGCTTTTTAGTCTTTCGTGCCAACGTCCAAAGTGTCTGAGCTCCAGGACCATGAATTAGTTTTAAAGCATTCATTACACCCGAGCAATGCCGGGCTATACTGTTAGTGTAGTTATAAATTCTCCTCCTATTCAAAGAGAAGCAATCACAGTATCACTTTCTTTGTTTTTCTGGATTAATCTGGACAGTCCGTCGGCATGACAGAGTTTTCTAGATGACAGAAACTCCATTTTAAAGTTATAATTAAAAGGATTGTCCGCCATCTTCGCAGGCAACCCTTTTTTTGAACCGAAGATGGTTAGTAAAGGTTTATGGTCCAATGTAGTGTCTACCGTGAATGTACCCGTGAAACTTCGTCACTGCGAAATTGACTGAACACAATTTTTGACAAGACACCAGTTCTTTCTAATCAGTCGAGGTATTTATTTATTTTTTGTAAAGAAGCCCAGTCAGTCATGTCTCTTTCGAGACATGATCGCCCAAGCGTGTATCACGTATGGCACTTAACTGACTGACTGAATATAATAGTTGGAATTATGATTAATGTTTATGATGGTCATAAAGTGGGGGATCGGTCTTCTATTGTTATTAAGTAATAAACTGATCCCCCAGTAAATTACTAATTAATAATATAATGCATCTCTTCCCCCTCTAGCTATGAGTCAAATAACAGGATAGATTGGGTTCTATGGCAGCCTACTGTGGGATAATCTTCTGCCCAGTCAGTCATGTCTCTTTCGAGACATGATCGCCCAAGCGTGTATCACGTATGGCACTTAACTTACTGATTGAGCAGAATGGACGCCATCTGTCTGATGTCATCTTTAAAGCTTGTAAAACATAAAATTGAAATGTTGTAATTGATGCTGTTTAAAGAATAACATGTATATCTGCATGACTTTTGTTTTATTTGTTATTCCAAATAAGCAAGTTGCTCTGCCCCACCCTGTATAAAGAAAGATGTATGAAAAATGAATGAAAATGTGTCGGAAAAAGAAAGAAAGATGGATAGAGAAAGAAAGAGTCATATGTAAGATTGTATGATAAAAACAAAAGCTAGAAAAAAGAAGTGAGGGTAGATAAATAAAAAGAAGTAATAAATAGAAATGTGTGAGTAAAAAAATAAAAAATAAAAATAAATGTTAAAAGAAAACCAGGATTTTTACGTGAAAAAATGAAAGACTAAAAAGAACAAAATGAAAAAAAAAGGCAGAAAATGATTTTAAAAAATGAAAAAAAATGGCGAACAGCAGAAAGCGTCAGCGGCCAATAGCTACCCTCTCATCTGAGAAAGGAGGCTCAGAATATCCTCAGATATATACGACCTTTACATGAAAAAAGCAGAAAAATATTAGAGAACCTTGTCACAAGACTACAAGTTAACAAAAAAAAAGGTCAATGTAAAGAAAAATTGAAAGACTAAAAAGGAATAGAAAAGTAAAAACTGGATTTCAGTAAAAAGGAAATGTATTCAAACGTTTTACTTTTTTCTTCTTCTTCATACAACAATGTACGCCATTTCCATTTGTCCTGAAGAGGATGCCGCTTCAGATATGCAGCCGCTTCTTCCATAAGGGAGTTTAGGTGAAAGGTGAAAATGGTCTCTGACAATAATTATTAAAGACCTTTCACGACCACGAAGTCGTTGAAGACGAGGGGTAAGTCATTGAGTATAAGGAATGAGACGTTTTATTCAGAGTGGAACACCGACGTAATGGGGATGAGTCATGGGCTTTTGATAGAAGACTAGTGGGAATGTAGGAAAGGGATGAGAAACATGGCGGACATAAATTGTTGCTGCGTGCCAACGAGTTTGATTGAAGAGGCTGAATAGTTTAATTTGATCTGGATAGAGATTTGAAATAGTTCAGATAGATAGATAGATAGATAGATAGATAGATAGATAGATAGATAGATCAAAACACGATTAGATAGATAGATAGATAGATAGATAGATAGATAGATAGATAGATAGATAGCAGAAAGGCATAGATAGATAGATAGATAGATAGATAGATAGATAGATAGATAGATAGATAGATAGAAACACGATTAGATAGATAGATAGATAGATAGATAGATAGATAGAAACACGATAGATAGATAGATAGATAGATAGATAGATAGATAGATAGATAGATAGATAGATAGATAGATCAAAACACGATTAGATAGATAGATAGATAGATAGATAGATAGATAGATAGATAGATAGATAGATAGATAGATAGATACCGACACTAATTTTCGATAATATGGTTTAAAATGATTTGTTACAAATGATAAAGCTGTCTTGAAGCTTTCATTTTAGCTTTAATTTCAAACTAAAAGATTAAATTTACTTTTTTCCAGTAAGCAAAATACACTGGTGTACTTCAAACAGAAATTATATTGAATGTAATCGATTTAGGGAAAGTTCTTTTTTCTAAAATAGCTGATTAGCACCCTCTTTTAACCGTCTTTCATCGCAAATGTCTATATTAAAAAAAATTTTTAAATAAAAAGATACTTTTATGAAATTTTATTTAAGGAATATTTACTCATTTAAAGTATAAGTCATCCGATTTGAAAAAGTATTATTTATTTTATGTTTAAAAGAACACAGAAATATATTTTTAAAACTAACAGTAGCAGTGATGGCCTACTCCTGTTATCACTCGTCAGTCAAGTAACAGATGCTGAAAGCTGTTGACATTTATTGATGTTCTATGGAGACTATCTGTTAAAACATAATTTTAAAAAAAGACAGGTGTGCCATTTTTTTAATACACTTTTAAATAGTCAGTAATACTAATAAACATTCTCCTTAATCTAATGTGAAGAATGTTGACTTTAAATTTACTATAGTCATTGCTCTTATTTTCTGATAATGCCATGTATGGTCTCCCATACTTTATAAAACGGGACTTATAAAATATTTTATATCCATTAAAAAAAAAATAAAAATTATTTTAAAAATGTTAGTGCAAAATGTAAAGTATTACTTTTTCAATTTTTTATTAGTAAACTAGCAATATAGCCCGGCGTTGCTCTGGCGTAATGAAAGCTTTAAAACTAATCCATGGTCCTGGAGCTGAGACTCAGCCTAAAGAATATTTGTGTGAAGTTTGGTGAGAATCGGATAAAAATTGTGGATTTATATAAAGGACATACAGACAGATAAACAGACACACACACAAACATCTTGTCTTTTATATATATATATTATCGATTTTCTGCACTATTGTCAGAACTGCAACCTTGAAACTTCTGAATATCGTTTCTTATGTCTGTATCTATGAGTGTATCAAATTTGATTAAAATCGGACCACTCCTTCTATGACCCAATTTTTTCGCTTATCGATTTTCGATATTTATCGGGGTTGCCTCGACACAAAACCTAGCTAAGAACAATAGCAGACGCTTATAGTACAACTGTGTAAATTTTCAAGAAAATTGGTTCAGCCGTTTCGGAGTCTATAGGTAACGGACACACACACATACACACACACACACAAACACACACAGACATTGTTCCATTTATAAATAAGTTTAAATATAGTTTTCACTTAATATCACGTAATCGGCTGAAAGTAATTCAGAATTTTAAAAGATTTATATATTATAAATTATTATAATTAAAATCTTAAGAAAATGAAAATAATTCTTGTAAAAATTGATTATTCATCGAAAAAATTGTTTTTAAGATAATTGTGTCCTTAATAAACCTTATTTATAAAATCAATTAAATGTTTTTCTAATTAAATAATATCAGAGTTTGATTGCATTTTCAATTGCATTTTTGATTTTATAATTTCGAGCAGATTTTTAGGAAATTAATAATTGTTTGAAAAAATTAATGATTTACATACTTCAAGGAGTCCGGCTTTTCCACAAATTTAATGAAATTAAGTAATTTTGTGGGTGGGGGGTAACATATTTATTAAGAAATATTTTACCAAGACTTTAATACCGAATTTGAAAAAAATAATTTGATTCATTTGTGAATAAGCTCGAAAAGTTTCGTTCAAATTCGACAATTATTTAACTTTTGAAAAAATTTTCAAATCATTGTGTTTTTAATCGGAATAAAACGCAAAACCACTCATCGTAAATCTTACAAAGACACCCGTTGAAAAAAAAACAAAAAAAAAGAAATCTTTCACCAGAATTTTGAACGTAACAAAAAAGACTAAAAACATTGATAAAATAATAAAAAAAACATATTTTGGTCATAACTCAATATAATAGCAAAATATTTTGACGATAAAACTTTGTTTTTATTATGTGGAGCTTCTTTTTTTTTTTTTCATGCATGAAACAAAAAACAAAACAAAACAGAAAATGCATTTTGATTTTTTTTTGTGGGGGGGCGGGCTTTGGGGGCTCTTTTTTCGTTTTTGTTTTTTGGAGTTTTTTTTCGGTACGTCCGAGATAATATATTTTCATTATTTACATTAATAAAAAGATCAAATTCAAATTCCGTACATTCTCTCGTTTTCACATTTAACACGAGTCATTAACACAAAATCGTGTGATTTTGATTGATGAGAGTTTTTTTTATTTTTAACTTCCCTTCTTTTGTCCATTTTAGTGTGCAACGTGTCCATTAAAGAATACTTTTGCACTTGAAAAGAAAAGAAACCTATTCTGAGATTTAAAAAAAGTCATTTCACCCCAAGCAAGGCAATAAATCCAATAAGACGCAAGAGGTTAGTGTGGGTGAGAAAATGTTGTGAGAAAAAGAAAGAGAGACTAAAAGAATAGGAATTAAGAAGACATAAGATAACGATTTAAATTTCTGAAGATCAAAGTTGAGTGGGAAGCAAGAAGCATTATTGTTTCTCCTACATAAATATTTTGTGAACCCCCCCCCCCCCAACAAGCTTCTCCCTAAAAAACTGTAGCACCTAGTTTTAAAGATTCTGTGATCTTCAGTCAATAAAAAATCGCTGACTCCTCAGTCTCTCCCTCATAAGCAGCAGCTGCGTCTTCTTCTTGCCATGTTCCTTCAGGACGTGAACGTTCATGGCTCTCTACAACTTCTTGTCTGGGGAGATTATATTTTCTCACTTAAACAGAATACGAACAATGATTGAATTCGGACAGAACTACTTACGACATAACTTGATCCATTCCACATCTTTGAAGGCCTTTTTCATTTTTTTTTTCTCAATGATGAATGCTTTGCTGACAATCCTCGAAATGTTATAAAACATGGTAGAATTCCGAAAAAATGAACTTCCTACCAATGATTGATTTGACTGGCACATTAACCACAACACTACAAGATGTACAAACCCTCATTTCTATGCAATGTGACTTAACTTATAAGCTGCTTTTAATGTTAGCGAAGAAAACGGCGAATTACCTCGGCAAACCAAGAGACAGCATGTCGCGTATATTCTACGGCGGAAAATGTGGTGAAGAAGAAAAACCTAAATAAAATTAGTAGCACAACAAGAGCTGTTAGAGGTATCAGAAGTTATGCTAATGATTCTTTCCTCCGTGTATGGAGTGGCTAATCAGAAAAATCGCTCAATGAATAAAGGCCGTTGCTTTTTGCTTACGAGGAGTTTTGATTTCTAGAGCTTGGTCAGCGAAAGGATGTTCCTGCTGCTGCGTTGAGAAGATTGGATTTCTGCCCCCGTTTTCGCTACTATGTCACCGGCTAGACTTTTCACAACAGATTTAATTTTTTTCTAAATTTTATAAAACTAATGGAATGTGTAAATTAACTATTTGTTCTGTTAATTCGCGGGGCATTTTCAATATAGTAAATATTTTGTTTATAATAATGTTCACCCTTTACAAAGCCACTCAGGGTAGAGGATGGCAAAAAAGGGGATATGTAAGTTAAAAAACGGTTAAGCTTTGACTTGAACAAGTTAAGATTATAATGAGCAGGAAGCATTCTCTTGGGAGTAAGTACCACAAAGAAGTGTTTCGTAAGAAGAAACAGCTCGAGTAGAACTATTATTTCACCAATGAAATACAAAGGGAACAAATGGGTGTGGAAAGGCGGGTCTTAGCCGCGAAGTTTTAGAACTGATAGCGTTAAAGACTGTAGTTCGCCTGAACGCTTTCCATGAAAATAGCAATAGAATAAGGAGAGGCTATCACATTTTCGTTTGTGGGAAAGGGATTGTAGAATGGAAAATATCACTTGTAATATGTTGATAAAGTTTCACTGTATTTTTTCGGTTTTCCCAAATTTCACATTATTAGTAATATCAGTGAAACGCCCAAAATATTCTGTAGTGATTTACCGTAGGTTAGATGTGGCACAAAGCTACATATAGGGAACAATCGGTGAGGATTGAACTTGCTACTAAGTAGTAATTGATCTAGCGAGATAAGCTTCCTCAAAGAACATTTAACAGACAAATGCTTTGAGCATCAAATTAAAAACAGCGCCAAAAGACATTCCTTTTGGTGAGCACGATATTAACTTTGAATTTGGTGACATACGAGGGTCATTCAATAAATAAAGTGAATTTTTCGGTATAAGGACTTCTAATACAGATATAAGCTTAATTTATTTTTCAACGGAGTCTCCCAGCAGTGTCACACACTTTTCCCATCTGTGCACAAGCTTCCGTATTCCCTCAGATTAAAAATCTTTGGATTGATGTCTCAGCCAATCGCTCACAGCACTTTTGACTTCATAATCACTTTCAAACTTCGTGCCTTTCGTGAACGCTTTCAAGGGACCAAACAAGTTAAAGTCTGAAGGGGCAAGGTCTGGGCTGTAAGAGGGATGAGGGAGCAGTTCCCAGCCCAGTTCCTTAATGGTCTGCAACGTTTGGGCTGCTGTGTGAGCTAACCTTTGACTAGGCAAGGTCATAATAGACAATTTTGTGTGCTGTCCCAACAGAGAGGCTCAAATCCTTGCAATGTTATCCACTGTCACCCTTCTGTCAGACTGAATGAGGTCATTGACTGATTCAATCACCTCAGGAGACCTTACTTCTGTAGGCCTCCCAGGCCTGTCTTCATCCTCAACACTGCTCCGTCTTTCTTTAAACAATTTAACCCATTTGTAGACATCATTTTGGCTGAAACATGCGGCACCATACACAATTAACATTCTCCTATGAATTTCAACTGGTTTGCACCCATCAGCAACCAAAACCTTGATAACTGACCTCTGTTTAATCCTGGAGTATGCTTCTTGGTCGGCCATCTTTGTTAATCTCCAAAACACTGAAAGTTTTTTTTCAATCTGCAAAAAAAAAAAAAAATTAAATCTCTTTGAAAAAGAAGTAAAGGAATTTTTTTTTAAAAAAGTAAGCTTCTATCTGTATTAGAAATCCTTATACCGAAAAATTCACCTTACTTATTGAATGACCCTCGTAGATGTCCTTATACCGAAAAATTCACCTTATTTATTGAATGACCCCCGTAAGAATACTGAGTTCAATCCATGTACCATGTGTATACTTCGACTCAGTGGAAACAGGGCAAGAAATAACTAAGCAGTTCTAAAAACATAAGAACTAGACAAGATATTCCTAGACATGAGCAGTGGAAAGAGAACAGTCTCTAGCCCCATAGATTAAATGAATGTTTTTTGTTTGGAATTCGCTGAAGGTTACCTAAATTGACATACACCTGATGAAGGCCAGAGGGCACAAAAACCGAAACGTCGTGATAACAACAGCTAAGAAGAGGAAAGTATAATGTAAACTGTTTTAATAATAATAATTCCTCATCCGATGAATTCAGATCCGCACAAGAGTTAGACGTGAATAAGAACTTAAAACCTCTTTGGAAGATAATATTAAACATTTAGTGAAAAAGAATGGTTTTGATGAGGTCAGTAAGTAAAGTGCCATACGTGATACACGCTTTGGGCGATCATGTCTCGAAAGAGACTTGTCTGACTAGGCAGACGATTATCCTGTAGTAGGTTGCCATTGCTTTCTGCGGTAGACTGGTTACCAACCAAGGTAACCCAATCTGTCCTATTATTTGTCTCATAGCTAGAGGGGGAAGAGAGGTATTATATTATTAGGTAATAATTAGTGAAGGATCAGTTTATTACTTCAAAAGAATATAAAACTGATCTCCCACTTTATGTCCAGTAGAGTCCTTAATCAAGTTTCCAAATATTATGTTCAGTCAGTCAGTTAAGTTTCATACGTGATACACGCTTTGGACGATCATGTCTTCGGTCTAATCTATCTCTTTTAAAGGGAGAGGATTTCAGGAAACGTCAGGTACTTACTGGAGCCGTACAGGGGATGGAGCATTTTCCAAGCAGTTTCGGCGATGAATTGTAAGTACCAGTTTCACTTGAGTTGAGCATCAGTGAATATGACCCCACCCAGTTTTTAACCCTGCCGAGCTTTGGTGGTGCACCCATACCATTACCATCCTTCGACCAACCAACTTTTGATCGTAAGTCTATTGCCGCATTAGTGTACTCGGTCCCAGCTCTGAGTAGACGCCATGGACTTCTTTTTATGGCTGATATAGACGGCCCTACATCTGGGTGTTTTTATATACGAAACACCATCTGAAGAAAGATTGCCAACCAAGGCTCAAGACTTCTTCCAACCACCAAGGATGCCCGTATACCATGGTATAGCTTTCCGGCACTTTCCAAAATTACCTCTGGGAACGATAACATTCAGAAGTCACATTCCTGACTAATCGACCATACTGAGATTCGAACCCGGGCTTCATAGAAAGCGTACGTTCTAATCACTCGGCTATACGCCCATTTCTTGCCAAAATTAACCACTTATTGAAGGCCTAATGAGCAGCTGTCTAGTTTAGTTTGGTATGATGTGTAGGATCACAGATGTGTATCACCGGCCCTAAATTTGAAGTCACATTCCTGACTAATCGACCATACTGAGATTCGAACCCGGGCTTCATGGAAAGCGTACGTTCTAACCACTCGGCTATATGCCCATTTCTTGCCCAAGTTAACCACTTATGGAAGGCCTAATGAGCAGCTGTTTTAGTTTGTATGATGTATAGGATCAAAGACGTGGATCATCGGCCCTACATCCCAGTGGTTTTTATATCTGATCGATTCCCTGCTATACGCTTCCTGTTATTCTCTACCTTCAGAAGAACTGGATCAGGTCGGAAATGGAGTAGTGCTGTCACATATGAGCAGAAGCTCTCCCGTCATCACTTTTCACTCTCAATAGTCCAAAAGCGTCTCCGTGTCCTTGTAGGTGAGGAATTAGTCTCCACCCAACAACCCCTTTTCTCACATACCAGACGTTGCATGTTTCTTGATACTCAATCGCTATTTCTATCATCGTCATAGCCGGCCCTACACACGGACGTGTTTATAAACGGGACACCATCTTAAGGAAGATTGTCAACCAAGGCTCAACACGTCTTCGAAGCCGCATAGACTAAACTATCGCCCGGTTCACACTCCACCCACATCTTTTGAACAGGTGAAGAGGCTCATCCTTTGTTTCCTGTTTAGGATGCGGTTTCTGGTTTTCTCTTTTCCAATCTTTTCACTCTTTTCTCTCTTTATTTTTTTTTTCAATTGGAGTAGATAGACTAAACTATCGCCCGGTTCACACTCCACCCACGTCTATTGAACAGGTGAAGAGGCTCATCCCTTGTTCCCTGTTTAGGACGTGTTTTCCGGCTTTCTCTTTTCAAATCTTTTCACTCACGTAGCCCCCTGCGCATCAGTGGCGTTATCGCCTTGCTTGGGGTGATATGATTAAAAAAAAAACTTAAAGGTTCCCGTCTACCCAATTACACTCACAAGAGTTGGGTCAATCCGTAGTATGGTTTTCAGGCACTTTCCAAAGTGTCTGGGATCGCCTCCTCCAGATTGATAGCATCAAGAAGTCACCTTTCTGACAAAGTGAGTCTGGTGAGATTCGAACCCGCGCTTCATAATTAGAAAGCGAAAGTTCTAATCACTAGGCCATTAGCACTCATATATTATATAGATATTCACAAAACAAAATTAGGCAATACCAGGTTATTTTTTGGTGTTGTGATTTCAATAATGAACCAGAAAGATAAAATTTGTGTTTTAATCATTTCACTCCAAGCAAGGCGATAACGCTATTTAAACGCAAGAATTAAAAAAAAATAGAAGGAACCAGAAACCCAATCCTAAACAGGAAACAAGGGATAAACACTCTACTCCTGTTCAAATAGGCCGGGAAGGAGAGCAAACCGGACGATTAGAGAATCTACTCATATTGAGGAAAAAATAAATAAATCTAAACTTATTTATAAATGGAACTCTGTGTGTGTGTGTGTGTGTGTGTGTGTGTGTGTGTGTGTGTGTGTGTGTGTGTGTGTGTGTCCGTTACCTATAGACTACGAAACGGCTGAAACGATTTTCTTGAGAATTTACACAGTTGTACTATAAGCGTCTGCGAGTGTTCTTAGCTAGGTTTTTTGTCGAGGTACCACCGATAAATATCGAAAATCGATAATCGAAAAAATTGAGTTATAGAAGAATGGTTCAATTTTAATCAAATTTGATACACTCATAGACAAAGACATAAGAAACGATATTTAGAAGTTTCAATGTTGCAGTTCTTACAATAGTGCAGAAAATCGATAATATATATATATATATATATATATATATAAGGCAAGACGTTTGTGTGTGTGTCTGTTTGTATTTTTTTTTCGACCCTTTTAGTTTTTGCTTCGGGTTTGGCTCTAAGTAGGAATAATTGTAGTTCTTAGTCTCAGCCATGATACCAATTACTCAGAGGACTTATTTAGCCTTCAAAATTCAGTTTACGACGAAAAATACGTATATGATATCGATACCAGGAAATCAAAATTTGACTTACATCCATTCATTTTTCTTTCAGTCTACGGTTTCGTTTTAACTAGAAACAACTATTGCTTTTTTTAGTCTTTCGTGCCAACGTCCAAAGAGTTTGAGCTCCAGGACTATGGATTAGTTTTAAAGTTTTCATAACACCCGAGTAACATAATTACAGTTTCAGAGTTTAAACTATATGTTAGAAGTATAGTATTGAAGTAGACTTTAAAAGGAACCGGAAACCAAAACCTAATCAATAAACAAAGGTTAAACATCTGAATTTGTTCAAAAGTTCGGGAAGGAGTGTAGAACGTTCTTCAGGAAATCAGATCATGAATAATTCTTTCCAGCAATCGGATTGGTAATACGACATATTTCCCAAGAGACCCTTTTTAAAGTTCTAACATCCCTTTGATATTGCAGCTAATAAACTAAACTGTTTCTTGAAAGGATCTGGTATACGTTTAGGAAACTTGAAAATGAATAACTTACATTCATGTGCAGCTTGTGGATGAAACGCACTTCGATTAAATTATTACACGCTTTGTAACCGCTTTCTTTGCGTTTCATTTTCTGATTCGTGTAAGCCATTAAGATCAGACGGGGTGAAGGAAGACAAGACGAATATGCTGTTCTCTTCTGGAAGGCCATTATGGACGATGACTACCACATCTACTACTTGATAGCTTCCTACACTACCGACTGCCTCGAAATCCTCTTTTCAGAATTTCTTGAAAATAAGTCTTTATTTCTTTCTTTCTTGTCTTATTTGGTTTTCTGAAACTTAACTGATATCAATAATACCAGAACAAGTGCATCTCTGTATCAAGCAATCGAGGTTCGAATCTTAGGAGAATTTTTTTTTTGCCAATTTCCAAAGAGTGCAAGATGAAATGCCACACACACACACAAAAATGAATATAAAATGCACTTCAATTTGTAGGTCCGTATGTTTTAATCATTTCACCTCCAAGAAAAATTATTTGGTTTTCTGAAACTTAATTGATATCAATAATACCAGAACAATCATTTCAAGTGCATCTCTGTGTCAAGCAATCGAGGTTCGAAACTTAAGAGAATTTTTTTTTGCCGATTTCCAAAGAGTGCAAGACGAAATGCCACACACACACACACACACACACAAAATGAATATAAAATGCACTTCAATTTGTAGGTTCGTATTTTTTAATTATTTCACCTCCAAGAAAAAAATGAAACTACTAAAAATAAGTGGTTACTGAATTGCGAGATGATATGAGAAAAAGAAAGCATTATTAACGAGAGAGAAGAATAAAAGGACATGCACTAAGAAGACAGAAGATAACAGATTGATATTGTCATGGCGGCATCACCGACAGACTGAGTGAACTCTTCCAAACATTACTTATACCTCCCCTCACAAGAGGTGAGAGGAAGTAGCCTGAGGAGAGCGCCCTCAGAGCGGCCCGAAATCAGCCGAGAGTCGGTCTACGAACACTGCTACTTTAACGACCATTACGAGTCCCAGTTCTATGGCCGAGGGTCGAATCATAGTATTCCACACTAACTCGTATTATCGTTCCTACTAACCAAGTTCCAAGTATTGTATTCTTTCCGTATTTAATATATATATATATATATATATATATATATATATATATATATATATATTCGTATTTTCCTATTTGGTTGTTCTTGCGTTATTCTTACTGGACCTTTAACCGGGTCCACGACAGATATATAATTTAAATTTTTAAAGATCAAATTTGACTGAAAAGCCAGAAGAGAGTTCCACAAACGAAAGAAGAAACTGTTAACATAGAACTTACGGTTAAAGCCAGAAGATAGTTCCACAAACAAGAGGATAAAACTGTTAATATAGAATTTACGGTTACAGCTCGACATTACAACTGTAAAATAATGGGACCTTACTGCCAATCTAGTACTGCCCTTAAATTCATTTGTCTATGTACCAAAGAAGAAAGTTCATCAAAACCATTACTGTGAAAATACTTATAGACAAGACACAGGGAAATTACGTTACGACGGTAGGAAAGGGAATGATGCCGGGACACCAGGTCAGGACCAATAACATTGCAGATTCTTCTTTGAATTTCATTAAGAATCTCTATATACACAGAAGAACCAATTTATAAAGATTTCTGAATCGGGGTGGATATGCAGTAAGGTGCGGTTATAAAGACAATTGAATTTTCTTATATATTTCATATCTCTTCAGACCGTAGGCGATAATGACTCTTTACAACTACGTAGTGTCAAGAAAGCTTTATCTTTTCACTCTCCCACTAACTCCCTCTTCTGACATATATTTACACAAACTTGTCAGATAGGTTACTCTCTCTTTCTTTCTGTTGATATTAATTTTATTACGTCCTGTGAGTGTCGAATTCTCCAAGTTCTCTTTGTTCGTTATGTTTCTTAGAAATTTCAAATTTCCCTTTCTGATTCTAAGTAACGTGTTGATCTATTGAAGAGTTGTAACAAAATATAGCTTAATAAATATTATATGAATTTGACTTTTAAAAGAAACTATTAAGGATTTCCATAATACTTAATAGAAACCTTGAATAAATGAGTAAATTGTCAGTACTTAGATGGGTGTCCGCTTGGGAATACCAAGTGCTGTAAGCGTTTAGTGACGGATGTGCGTTGTGGTGCAATGGATAACGGCTCGGAAAGAGAAATCGGTGAGCCGAGTTCGAATTCCAGTTGAATGCCCTGCATTCACTTAAGCACTGGTACCCTTGGGAAAGGTATTAATCTGTCCCTTCCCTCCAGTTATAGGTTAAATAACAAGGGTAGGACTTGAGGACCCTGCCCTTAAAAACAAATCCCAATGAATCTTGATACCCGATAAAGAAAAATGTATTACTAGACACAAAACTTATATAAAAAAAAACAATAAATTGTTGAAAAAAAAAGGTATTACTAGCAATAAATAAATAAAATTTAGTTGGCAATAAATGACCCGCCGTGGTTGATATGCCACCAACCAACCATTGGCTTCAACCACGGTCTCCTTGTTGATGTCGATGAGTACTGCCATAATACTGGCCTTCAATTCAGCTTTAGTGCTAAAAAGAGTTTCCTTAGTACTTGTGCTCCAACTGTGCCCCACACATACTAAAGGGGGTTGCAATCTGGGGAGTTAGTTGGCCAAACATATGGAGTGATGTGTTCTCCGAAATTGTCTGACAGACATGACTGGGTTCCCTTGCTTGTATGCCACAGTGCAGAGTCTTGTTACCAGATATAGGTTCTTCCAGCAACCACCCTCTTGACCCAGGGCAGCACTACCTCCTCAAAGCATTTGATGTAGGCCTCCGTGTTAACTTTGAGATCCTGTGAGAAGATCAATGGGGAGATAGCGTCACTATCAATAGTGATCACTCCAAACACCTTTGTAATAACCATTGCGGCCTGTCAGTCAGGATCAAAGTGTAATATCTGTGCTAAGATACTCACTACCTTGTCGCTGGCGTGGAAGCAATGACCAGCTAAGACAAGCTTTGTACCTAGTTACTCAGGTGTAATGAAAGCTTTAAAACTAATCCATGGTCCTGGAGCTCAGACTCTTTGAACATTGGCACGAAAGACTAAAAAGCAATAGTCGTTTCCAGTTAAAGCGAAACCGTAGACTGAAAGAAAAATGAATAGATGTAAGTCAAATTTTGATTTCCTGGTATCGATATCAAATAAGTTTTTTCGTCGTAAACTGAATTTTGAAGGCTAAATAAGTCCTCTGAGTAAATGGTATCATGGCTGAGACTAAGAACTACAATTATACCTATTTCGAGCTAAACCCGAAACAAAAACTGAAATAAAAGGACTGAAAAACTGATTTTGATCAGACCCGATAGGATATCGGGGTATCGATTTCCAATATCGGAATCAAATAAGTCATCCAAGGATAGAACTGCAACCTTGAAACTTCTGAATATCGTTTCTTATGTCTTTGTCTATGAGTGTATCAAATTTGATTAAAATCGGACCACTCCTTCTATAACCCGATTTTTTCGATTATCGATTTTCGATATTTATCGGAGGCACCTCGACACAAACCTACCTAAGAACACTCGCAGACGCTTATTGTACAACTGTGTACATTTTCAAGAAAATAGATTCAGCCGTTTCGGTTTCTATAGGTAGAGAACACACACACAGATACACACACACACAGACAAAGTTCCATTTATAAATAAGTTTAGATATATTTATACACTGATGTAAAATTTTCATTAGCTCTTTTCATCCGAGCAATGACTGATAATCTTGCGGCCGATAATGAATATACAAGAAAAAAAAGAGTTTAGATTGTGTTTTTGTCAATTTCCTTTCTGTCTAAGATTTATAATCCGTTTGAATCGGCTCTTGCCTAGGTTCTTTTCATGTTTCACTCTCTTACATTCGAGCGACATCCTGCTTCGCTCAGTGTCACTTGTTCTTAGTGTGGCTTTAATAAGAACAGCGAGCAATTTTAACGCTGAATTACCCCTCCGAGACGGAATATCTTTATTCGTTTTTTTTCTTCCGTCTAAGAGGAAACGCATAAAGGTTACTGTTGCGAAGAAAGGCTATTCCACAAAATATTCCGCTGTTTAATCCTTGTTTAGGCCTTTTATATCACTTTTGACGTTATTTTTAGGGGTTATTCGTGTTTGAATAGACGCCTGTTTATTTATTAAGCACTATATTTATTTTCGTCTACCGATCTGAATATTCGAGAAAATATCTATTCTCCAGTAGAATGCTAATCAACATTCCTGGGTGCGAGGAAACTTTTGTTAAAATCAACGCAGCCGATCAGGCAAGGCTGAATAGCGTATTTAAGCTAAATTCTTCATGTCATAGACTCTCGAAATTTCCGTATCTGCTATGTTTCGTATCGATACGTAAAGAAAGCAATTTTCTAAAGAAGTAATGGATCTTTCATGTTTTGCATGGGGTGAGTAGCCATGGTCAAATGCAAAATAAGTCCAACAAAAAGAATTGACAAAGTCTGCAATAACAAAAAAAGAAAAGAACAGGACAAAAATATTATAAAGCAAGTGAACAAGATATTCAAGGCATAGTAACATTAATAAGGCAAAGCAACATTAATAAGGCAAAAACAACACTAATAAAGCAAAACGACATTTAAAAAGCAAAACAACACTAACAATGCAAATCAACATTAATAAGGCAAAAGCAACACTAATGACGCAAAACAACACTAATAAGGCAAAACAACAATAAAGCAAAGTAACATTAATAATGCAAAGCAACACAAATAAAGCAAAGCAACATTAATAAAGCAAAACAACACTAATAAGGCAAAGCAACACTAATAAGTCAAAGCAACATTAATAAGGCAAAACCACACTAATAAGGCAAAGCAACATTAATAATGCAATGCAACACTAATGACGCAAAGCAACATTAATAAGGCAAAACAACACTAATAAGGCAAAGCAATATTAATAATGCAAAGCAACATTATAAAGCAAAGCAACATTAAAAATGCAAAGCAACACAAATAAAGCAAGGCAACATTAATAAGGCAAAACAACACTAATAAATCAAAGCAACATTAATAAGGCAAAACAACACTAATAAGGCAAAGCAACATTAATAATGCAAAGCAACACTCATAACGCAAAGCAACATTAATAAGGCAAAACAACACTAATAAGGCAAAGCAATATTAATAATGCAAAGCAACACTAATAAGGCAAAGCAACATTAATAAGGCAAAGCAACATTAATAAGGCAAAGCAACATTAATAAGGCAAAGCAACATTAATAAAGGTAAAAGTTCACAATCTAAGAAAAAAGCAAGTTCGAACAAGCGAACATGGCGTCCTGACTTCAAGACAAAACAAACCGAGCTAGAGTCAGATGGAACTGAGAAGTGGACTATTTCATTGTGTAGGGAAAAATTCGAGCATACATTTGTGTGCTACTGCCTATAAAAGAGGAAAAAAGTATTTTGCAGTCATTCCTATTACTTACCTGCCATCTGACGGCTAGCGATCATCATCTCTCAATTGTGTCTCTGTCCTTGGGCAAAGTGCGGATCTGTTGTAACTCTGTACGAGGACAGATATACAATTGAGAAAACTTATACTGGGAGGTACCTGGTCCCGGGAAACAGAGTCTCGAGGCCGTACCACCCCATTGCACTAGAGGGTTGAACCGGTGGTTGCGATCAGCGGTTGTGGGGACTGGGTTCTCCACATTAAACTTTACCTTGTGTCACGTTGTGTCTTAGTGGAGAGACGAGGTAAATACTATGCCTATAAAGATTGGATTCTTAATCAAGATTTTTTTTTCTTTTTTGAACTAACCCACATTATTTTTTGAAAGTAAGTGAACTTTTATGTCCACGTTTCTCCGTTTTTACTGTTCAGCACGTTTGTTTTATTTTTCTGTGTCACTACCACTGACTTTTTTGGAATTTTTTTGTTTATACGTCTGCTGAGGTATGACCCCCAGCAGTATGGAGGCATCTCTGCAGTAATTTGAACATTTAATCTATTGACGTGAGTAGCAGATAAACAAAAAAAGGCTTTGATCATTATGAAGCCCAAAGTCTACAAATCTCGTAAAATATATCTATTGAATGCATCAGTACACATTATCAGTGATGTTTCTAGCCGAGGTTCATTAGGAGTTTTGGGTCTTTCAACATCATACTCCTTCTCCCCGGTGACCCTGTCGATACTGATCGGGTATCGACTTGTGTACTTCCTGTCAGCTACAACTTTTTCCATCTTCTAAAACGCACACCATACGACTCTTCTTGGCAATTAATTGTACTATTGCGGATGACCTCCGGTTCACCAGTAGCGTACGCTCTTCCATAAAAAAGGAAGGAAACAAAGCCACAATTTTCCAACTATCTATGATCATGAACGTGGTAGCGAGCTTGGCTTGAAGAATTTATATCGGGATTAGCAACTAGGTCCCACCCTTTTACAGTTAAACAAATAAGATGTAACCGTAAATTCTACTCCAACAGCTTCTTTTCTCGCGCTTCCCGCCTGTGGAACTCCCTTCCAGAAGTCTGCTTTCCCGACAGTTACAATCTCCAGGTGTTTAAATGTAGGGTCAATAGACACCTCCTATCACACTAACTCCCAACTATTCTCACAACACTCTCATCTACCCAACCCTCATTCTCGGTATCCTCACCCGCCTATCACCCACCCTCTGTTATTTCCTATATTTAATCAGCCTTTCTCCACTCTACGTAGCCCCCTGCACAGTAGTGGCAGTGACATGCCTTGCTCGGGGTGAAACGCTTATAAAAAAAAAAAAAAAAAAAAAATGAATTGCTAACCATTCCTTTTATCTTTCGGGATGTTTCGGACAGAACGAACTCCCTGCTAACCATGGATGTCAAAACGAGAAAATTAATCGCAGGGATATCATGAAGGAGGCACTTAAGAGCTTAAGTTTAGCCCCGATGTGCTGGCACGAAAGTCGAACACTATCCTGCTGGCCACCATCGACGAAGCAAAAAAAATCCCTGGGAGAGGGCTTTCTTTGTGCACTATGGACTGATCGGGAATGTCATAACCGTGAAAAGCAAGACAGGCATTGTCATTGGGGAGTACATCTTGCTGGTGACAATGACCCACAAGAGAGCTATTGAAATACCCAACATTTCAACCTCCCGTAGCCGAGATATTTTCATAATAGTGACTTTGTGTTGTGAAGGAACGAACAGTTCAGAACCACTTGCATCTGATCCGCACGATTCCTAGAAAGAGTAGAAGACGACGAACAAGCCGCGCTAATCAATTTGGATCAGTCCAGGGCGTTCGATAGGGTCTGCCGTAATTACCTGGCGGCTGTTCTGCAGACTAGGAAGTTCCAGCCTAAAATACTCCATTTTTAGTCTAATTTGGCTCTCCTACGGATAGAGCATAGCAGTGGGGAGTCACTTACAGGAGCGATAGATATAACCGACTATTTTCCTGCCATCTTTAGCAATAGATCGCATATATGTACTCTTTGAGATCTAAGGAGAGTCAGAGTACTAATAGACTTTCAAGGCATGGAACTTCCTTGAGAGACGACACGTTTGTCCTGATAGATGAAAGTTCGGGGTCTGTTCATTGGTGTATTAAATAAAGTTTGTATTAAATACATTACCACTATAGACACGAGCAAGCAGATAAACGAGATGTCGAAATTTTATGAGGACTGATGGAATGTTAAACAATGACATTAAAAATAGATGAAAGTAAGCAAAAATTGTATGCCTCAACGAAAAATGGGAAGACATAGAAAAACTACTAAACATAGTTACAGCCGCCATTCATAAAAAGACAGAAAATAGTACAGAATATACTTACACGATGATGTATTGGTTAACAAACTGAGCTCAAAGTTCATTACTACTGAGTTGTAAATTTAATTCATGGGGCTTCATATATCTAAAAATTGCCTGACTAAGTTTTGAGAATAACTTAAAACTTGCCATCGTGATGTAATGGTTAGTGAATAAGGTCCAAAAATATTTGTGATATCGCTCCATAATCTAAAATTGTGCTCAACTAAGTTTTGAGAATAATTTACCATCGTGATGTAATGGTTACTAACTTGAGCTGAAAGTTCAGAACTAATGATTGCATACTTCTTTCATCATTGGGTGCTACTTTTTGTGACCATAAACCCGACTGTACTATGACTTTTGTTCGACTTTATTTCTGTATAATTCGGGGTAATTTCTTCAAAAAATAAAGTTCCTGAGTATGACGGTAAACTGCATCCGGCATCAAGACCTCTGATTGGGGGTTTGTGAAGAGCATGGAACCACGTCTTAATTGCTATTGTTCCCAGGTCCACCCTGACCCTGAGTGGTAGCACCTGTTAGGGTTCCAGATATGGGCAAATAGTCAATCCCCAAACTAGGGTCAAACACTATGAAAGTATAAAAATAGAATTTTATCAAAAAATATACATTTTTAAAGGAAAAATATTACCAACAATACAGTTTTGAAGAAAGAAAAAAATTATTACCAAAATACATTTTTGAAGGAAAAAATATTTTTAATACAAAACTAGAAGACATTTTCAGTTTCTAAAATAAAAATCTGATTAAATCAACCTTCTCACTATAACTGAACATAAAAAATACCTTAAAACACTACCTTTTTGGCATTAAATAACCCACAGAGGTGTTGATATGCCATTAAGCAAAACTCAAACTCAAAAAATAAAACTGAAGAAAATAAAAAATTCCGTTATACGCAAATTAATGCCAATTACCCTTTATTTTACTTAGTGTGTCTTTGCATTTTTTGAATGAATATTCCTTTGGTGTGGGCATTTATAGATTTTAGTTTTTCCATATCTCCAACGCCGTTATGCGTGAAGATAACTGCGTAGAAAATGGCGTTGCACAAATCATTGATGGTGTTTGGTAATAACTGCCTCTTATTGATAAATGACTTATCAATACTCGTTGGATTGTGCAAAAACTGTCTTTCCGCATATAAATAAGTAAAAGACGTGATATAAACACATGAGATCTATAGCTTTGCAACCTCTGAGCGAGCAGTTAAATATGCACACAGCATGGAAACGCATTTATAGCTCGATTTTCAGTTTTACTTCAAAAAGTTTTACATACATTCATCTTATGAACGAACCACATATTTGGTTAGGATTTTTCACGCCAAAGTTTCTGGCGGTTGTTGCTAAGAAATGAATGAAAATAACTCCCCTAAGATATCCAGAGACTGTTGAAGTAAGCTGATAGCTCACTTACGCTTACGCCTGTATCATCACGGATTTTAAACAACACCGAGCCTTAAGGACACATGGTCCAGTGGATATTGAACAGGTTAAGAGGCTCATCCCTTGTTCCCTGTTTAGGATGTGGTTTCCGGCTTTCTCTTTTCCAATTTTCTCACTTTGGTTTCTTTTTTTTTTCAATTGGAGTAGATAGATCTATCTATCGCCCGGTTCACACTCCACCCACGGCTATTGAACAGGTGAAGAGGCTCATCCCTTGTTCCCTGTTTAGGATGTGGTTTCCGGCTTTCTCTTTTCCAATCTTCTCACTTTGGTTTCTTTTTTTTTTCAATTGGAGTAGATAGATCTATCTATCGCCCGGTTCACACTCCACCCACGTCTATTGAACAGGTTAAGAGGCTCATCCCTTGTTCCCTGTTTAGGATGTGGTTTCCGGCTTTCTCTTTTCCAATCTTTTCACTATTACGTAGCCCCCTGCACATCAGTGGCGTTACCGCCTTGCTCGGGGTGATACGATTAAAAAAAATATATATAGACATTGGTTAGTTCCTGTGACTTGACCCAAAGACTTGTGAGTTCAATACCAGGCTACAGCAGTTGTGAACCAATAACTTGCAGGGTTAGAGGGAGATAACTCATGACTTTCAATCGAAGCATTACTACGAATGATATACCCCAGTGATTGTAATAAAGTGTTCGGTTCCAAATCCCCAGCACCTGAAGAAGGCCGAAGCGTACAACGGCCGAAACGTCGTACAAATAGCAACAAAGATAAGGACAATAGTCCGAATAATGTAAATACTGTAACACCGAGCCTGATTAGTACTTAGATGGGTATCCGATTGTGCTCCTCAAAGATGAAGGAGAGACTTAAAGCAAGAAAAATGTTGGATAAAACATGCGAACAATGATGAGGTTTTGGAGAGGATGGAAACGAAAAGGTAACTAATACTTAACATCAGAAAAGGACAGCTAAAGTTCCTGGGAAATGTAATGAGGAAAAAGGGTTTGGAGAATCTGATACTCACAGGTCGGAAAGAGAGACAGGGTAAAACAACGCGTAACATACTTGAAGAGCTTGAGCAAGTGCATGACAGAGCGAGGTTTGGTTAGGGTAACAGAAGAAAGCATGCTAAGAGCCACTAGAGGTAGGAAGATGTGGAGGGCCATAATCGTTTACATTTTTAAGGGACACGGCACACAAAAGAAGAAGAATCTGGGCGTGCGGGTGGTGTAATGGATAATAGCTCGAAATTGTTAATTGGGCAGCTGAGTTCCAATTCCAGGTAGGTTCGTTGTATTCACTTAGGCGAAATGTATGAATCCGTCTCTTCTCTTCCCAGGTATAGGTTAATTAGTAAGACAAGTATCACTAGATCATTAGTATCTAAAAAAAAATACTAATTACAAGCTAAAAATATTTTTATTTTAAATAATCCACAAAGGGTTGATAAGCCGTAAAAATCGAATCAGTCAAAATGTTACCTCACTTGTATTTCCGTAGCATATTTTACTCTTTACATTGTGAAGTAGTACAATGGTCATTACAGACAGACATAATCATTAATTTCATTTGTTTTTCTCATATTATTATATATTAAGCACTCGAAATCTCGAATTGCTAAAATCAAAAATTTTTTAAAGAATTAAATTTAAAGTTTCGACAGGGTCTGGTATACAGGTGTTCTCCACAAGCTGAAGAGTTACGGTGTCTCAAGACAAATTTTCGATCCAGTCTTTCCTACCAAATCGTGAAATAAAAGTCATCCTGAACGGCCAATCGTCTAGATCCGTTCGTATTCATGGCGTGTGTCCACTTCCCCAGGGCTCTACCCTTGCTCCTACTTCGTTTTTAATTTTCATTAATGATCTTTTCGACGGCATCTGATCTCAACTTGGGATCTACGACCATTTTTTCCTGTATCGATATTTCGTCTGATCATTTAGATAAGTTCAAGCTATCAACCGATGTCCAAAACGACCTTCAGTCTGTCGTTAACTGTGGCAAAAGATGACTTATTAATGTTAAAGCATTCAAAACTAAATTACTTTCCTTTAATCAGAGAGACCCCTTTATGCATTCTTTCAGCATGGCTGAGGCTAACCTCCAGGAAAGTGACTCGTTAAGCCTTCTCGGGCTCACGTTTTCGGCTGACATGAAGCGGAAAGACTATTTGAATCCATTGCTAGGTCAGCTGCTAAGAAAGTAGGTTCATTGTGTCGTGCTCTCTATAATCAATCTTACATATCTTTAAGTCATAGCTAACATTCTCAGCTGACATGAAGTGGAAAGACTACTGAGTCCATTGTTAGGTCAGCTGCTAAGAATGTAGGTTTACTGTGTTGTTCGAGACCATTTTTCTCTCTATAATTTATCCTTCATATTTATAAGTATACCATTCGTCCATGCTTAGAATATTACTGCCACATATGGGCCGGTGCTCTTGTTTTTTATTCTTGATAAAATCCAAAGAAGAATCAGCAATATTATTGATCCTAACCTGACGTCTCGGTTTCAGTTATTTTCGCGCTGTACATTAGTGCGAAAGAGCTAATCTGAGGAAAAAGTAGAAATCAATTAAACCCTGTCACTCCCGTGGGTCAAACATTGGCCGTATTGTGAAAGAAACGAAACAACCTCCCTCATTTTTTAATGAAATCTTCTTTTGCGTTCATAATATTTGTTTATTGGCCAAACCAAAGCACAATTTCTATTCTATTGGGTTGGATTTTGCATATTCGTTTTCTTGCGGGATGGGATGAATTATACTTACAATTCATGATATTATATGTCCCGCAGATAATATTTTGTAAACTCACGTGTGTCCGGCTAAACAAAACAAAACTCATTGATTTTGAACATAAAATCTATAAGCTTATCAACAAAGTGTTTACTGAAACAGAAATGGTCCGGGACATGACGATAAACTGCATCCGGCAGCAAGACCTCTGATTGGGAGGTTGTGAGAAACATGGAATTACCTCATAATTTCTGTTGTTCCCAGGTCCACCCTGACCTAAAGTGGTAGCACCTGCTAGGGTCCCAGCTATGGGCAAATAGTTAACCCCCAAACTGGGGTCAAAACACTATGAAAGTATAAAAATACACTTTTATAGAAATATATACATAAAGATACACTTTTATAGAAAAATATACATTTTTAAATGAAAAATATTACCAACAATACTTTTTTGAAGAAAAAATTATTACCGTAACACATTTTTGAAGGAAAAAATTATTCTAAGCAAAACATTTTTGAATACAAAACTAGAAGACATTTTCAGTTTTCTAAAAGAAAAAAGAAAAACAACAAATTTTCATTAAAATCTTACTAAATCAACCTTCTGCAACCACTCTCTCACCGACGTGACGTGGCTTCCCTGTGCCTCTTCTACAAGTACTTTCATGGTCTCTGCTCCGATGAACTCAAGTCATTGGTGCCGCCTAGGTACGAATTTACACGAGATACTAGATTGGCAACTAGGTCCCACCCTTTCACAGTGAAACCGATCAAATGTAACCGCAATTTCTACTCCAACAGCTTCTTTTCTCGCACTTCCCGCCTGTGGAATTCCCATCCACACGCCTGCTTCCCCAACGGCTACAATCTCCAGGAGTTTAAGTGTAAGGTAAATAGACACCTCCTAACACACTAACTTACATCTATTCTTTCAAACACTCTCACCATCTAACCAACCCTCATTCTCGGTACCCTTACCCGTCTATCACCCTCCTTCTGACATTTCCTGTATCTAACCATCCTTTCCCCATCACTCCCTATGCAACTCCCTGCGCTACAGTGGCAGTGGAATGCCTTGCTCGGAGTGAAACGCTTAAAAAAAGTAAATAAATAAAAATAAAAAAATAACCAAATCTGAAAAATAAAGACCCTACATTTTTGGCATTAAATAACCCACAGAGGTGTTGATATGCTATTAAACAAAACTTACTCACTCACTGAAAAAGAATGAAAAAAAAAGGAAATTTATTGTTTGAAGTTTTCGAAAATTCATCTCAATCTTCAGTTGATGTCTTAACTCCTTGCAGGCTGCGTGTGTTACAGGAAAAAGAAAACATACAAAGGTACAGTTATAATGTTGATCATTTCATGTTAATGTCTCGAGTGACTCCTCTAGTCCCTTTTATCTCAGATATGTCATATATATATATATATAATACAGGAAATCTAGAAGCGAGCCACCACCTACCGCGGTTTCACACTACGGTTCATCAGGCCTCTTACCCTGATGAACCGTAGTGTGAAACCGCGGTAGGTGGTTGCTCGCTTCTAGATTTCTTGTATTGTATTTTCGCTCTACTTTCGTACTTTCGTATCGAGCACTTTATTGTTAAGGTTTCGTCTTGGTTTTTTTTTCTTTCTAACTGGCACTAGACGTATTGTTCTTGTGCGCTGTTTGTTTCTTTTTTCTCCCGCCATTATTTAACCCACGAGGTAGTTCTTGCCGTGTTGCAAGACGGTTTAAATTACTGTTAAGTTAACACTATTTTCGGAAGTTCAGTCTGTTATTATTAGTGTTGTCTTACTGTGACTAGGTTCATTATTATATATATATATATATATATATATATCAAAATACAACGGAGAATCTGTAATGTGATCGGTAACGACATGGCAGACCGCCTGCAGTCACTCTCTCACCGGCGTGATGTGGCTTCCCTCTGCCTCTTCTATAAATACTTCCACAGCTTCTGCTCCGATTAACTTAGATCACTGGTGCCCCCTAGGTACGAATTTGCACGAGATACTAGATTAGCAACGAAGTCCCACCCTTTTACAGTGAAACCGATCAAATGTAATCGCAATTTCTACTCCAACAGCTTCTTTTCTCGCACTTCCCGCCTGTGGAATTCCCTTCCACGCGCCTGCTTTCCCGATGGCTACAATCTCCAGGAGTTTAAATGTAAGGTCAATAGACACCTCCTAATACACTAACTCGCATCCATTCTCTCAAACACTCTTTCCATCTACATCCTTACCCGTCTATCACCCTCCTTCTGACATTTTCTATATCTGAATACTCTTTCTCACCACCTTCCCCTATGTAACGTCCTGCGCAATAGTGGCAGTGGAATGCCTTGTACGGGGTGAAGTGATTATATATATATATATATATATATATATATATATATATATATAGGGGTGTGGCTATGCTAATTATTATTAGCTAGCCAATCCCACTACAGGTACGTTACCGCTATCGTGGTGGAAAAGAACATGTTTTACTGACACACGGTGAAAACAGAGCCAGTTGCAACATGACGTACTGGATTTGTGAATAATGATAGATAACGTCCGCTAGCATCCTTTTTCAGGGTCAGGAAGAAGTAACACATTTATACACTTAGTTAACACGTCTCCGTTTTAGAAAATAAAACTTTCATTTACATTCTTTTTTATTATAAATTTTTCGGGTAAATATCTGTACCTACAGAAGTTCTTACTCAAACCATCCTCATATATTTTGGTAAAGTAGAGTTTAGTTTAGATCACTTTTGTTGAGGATACGCTTCGACATTCCTTGCACCATTCAATCGATGATGTAGGTATTTATTAAGCCTAGCTTAGGCTGGTACAAGGCCAGAAGTATAGGGCACCAAACGAAGGTCAAACTCAGCAGTAACCGTCAACCAGTTTCTCTCGCTAACTTTTAATTAAGTTGTTGTTGAGACCTACTAGTAATCAGGTTGTTTTATAGCAGGGGTCGGCAACCTTTTGGAGAGTGAGGGCCAAAATGCTATATCGCGTCATGGAAAAGGAAATATAAAATGCATAAAAATTGATTTTATATACAATTTTGAAATGATTTGGAAATTGTTTTCGATAACTTTTGCCTTGGAAAACGTATTTTGATTTTTTCTTGTTTTTATTTACATAAAAAAGAACTCTACCAGGAAGCGAAAAATTTCGGAGTTGCAGAAAGTATTTCACCTTTTTCTCAATCCGATAAAAAAACAGGTTTCTAAAGCAGAAAGAGAAAATATATAATTAAAAATAAATGTTTCATAAATCAGTATTGAAAAAAAAATTCCATTAAAATCGGTTGAAAACACTATTTTATATTCATTTAAAAGTGCCAGCTCACGAAAGTAATTTCTCAGAAAAAGTGAAAGTGAGGCCGTACGCTAATTTTGGCGATCCCTACAAATAAAAAATCAAAGTAAAACACATTCTCCAGATAAAAAGAAATAATTTTTTAAATTTCGACGCAATATATTCAGACTATCAACTGTCACTTTGGTTTAGTTTGCCTATATTTATATGGTGTCCAGATTAAGGTAGCTGGCCGGACAAGATCCACTCGAGGACCGGATGTAGCCCGCGGGCCGGGGGTTGCCGACCGCTGTTTTATATGTACGCAGGTATGAAATTGTGCACACGGTTGTCATAAAGACCTTTCAATAAAATTTTAATAAATTCTTTTTGTATTTATTTAAATTCTTAACGGGTTACACCGATTATCCTCACCTGAATTTTCTTGGTGTGAGGGGAGAATTCTACTTCACTTTTTTCTTAATTTACAGCGCATAAATTCATTCGCTTCTCTCCTGTGTGTGTTCCGCGACAAACAGAATTATAAGCAAACCAAAAATATTTCTCTACATAAAACGAAAAAAATATTTTTTTTCTAAATCACATTTTTGGCAGTGGGAATGTGGTTACCTTTGTTTTCTGCCCTTATAGAATGAAAAATATTTGGTAACTTTGTGTATGTATTGGGTGCTTTTACAGTAGGGAGTTCGTTCTTGTTTTACCCTTGTTTGTTACCAGAGAAAAACTAGATTTTCTTTCGTTTTTTTTGTTTGTTTGTTTGTTTTATGCTTTGTACATTAACGTTTATTGTTAGTGAAAAAACTACTGATTTGTAATAACAGACCAGAAAAAACTACTGATTTGTAATAACAGACCAGAAAAAACTACTGATTTGTAATAACAGACCAGAAAAAACTACTGATTTGTAATAACAGACCAGAAAAAACTACTGATTTGTAATAACAGACCAGAAATTTGGTTTTGCTGCCGTTGAATAGCATTAGATAATAATTCAGTTGATGAAAATGATGATTCTTCATCAAAGGATGCTGGTGGATCCATCCTCAATGATTTGCAATAGTCGAAAAAGAATTCCACTCAGAAAGAACGTTTCCCTATGGAGAGACATCTGATGACTAATTAAAACAATGTCTGAATCGGTCAAAATAATGATCGCTCTTCAAAGCGGATGAAAAGGTCGAAAAAGATCCCACTCAGAAACTTTGCTTCCTTGTGGACAGACATCAGGTTCTTCGAAGTAAGGTAATGATTCAGTTGGCCAAATTAATGATGATTCGTTTTCAGACGATAAATACAGTTCTATTCCTACTGCTCCGCCATTATGCACAATAAATTATAGACCAACCAATTTCGATCTTGCCTTTTCCACCATTTTGTCTTCTAGTGCTGATTCCTTTGATTTGTGGTAGGATTTCTTTGGAAACTAAAACCAACGAATTGGCCACTCAAACTAATTTTACGAATTAGAAAAACATACACATGCAATAAATTGTATTTTCTTTTTCATTCAAAACTCATCAAGGAATTGTGAACCATTTATCTTTAAAACAGAATCCCCAGAATCAATACAAAATTTAAATTGAGAAAATGTGGAACCTCACATTTCAAACGCTTTCTTCATCTTTAAATTTATTTTGCCATCCATGAAAACATGGCATGGCCGTTTCTTTAATTAGCTTCCGACTCATCAGGAGACTCTCCTTCAATACGAAAATGTTTCCTCACAATTCTTCTGTTCTATAGGAATTTGATCTTCATCAGAACCATTTCGACTTGAAGGCGCATTGCATCTTAATAAGATTTCTCATCTACAGCAAAAGTGTTCGATTCTGAGAAGGCCCATCTTCGCAGATATTTTCTGTTTGTTCAAGACCCACAGAGCTAACCTGCGGCTTATATTGCAACTGTGTGGAACGGAGTTTCGTTACAGTTTAAGTATGTGTCAAACCGGAGACAAGTACAGTTTGAATTTAGCATTTTCCCTTCTCCTATACTAGTTGCAAACTGTGACTACAGAGTAAAGTCTACTCCGCAGAAAATATGGCGTCATGACTTTCCCAAGAAGAGATTTTTGCGAATTTAGAAGGATGCTGCGAATCTCATGGATAGAGCATGTGAGCAATGATGAGGTCTTGGAAATGATGGAAACAAAAAGGAAATTAATACTGAGCATTAGGAGGAGACAGCTGAAGTTCCTGGGACACGCAATGAGGAAGGAGAGCTTGGAGAATCTGATACTAACAGGCCAGATAGAGGGAAAAAGAGACAGGGGAAAGCAACGGATAACATATTTGAAGAACCTAATCAGGCAGATGACAGAACGAGGATTGCACGGTGTAACAGAAGGTGTGCTCAGAGCCACCAGGGATAGGGAAACGTGGAAAGCCATGATCGCCTACGTCCTGAAGGGACAGGGCACATAGAAGAACGGTCTCCATCGGAATTCGAACCGGGCTCGTTGATTTTTCGTTCCAAGTCTCTAAACAATGGAAAGTTCTTTAGTTGCGGACATTTTTGTACATAGAACTATATCAGATGCCGTATACAGTCATACGATACATGCTTGGGCGATCATGTCTCGAAAGAGACATGACTGACTGGGCAGAAGATTATCCCGCAGTAGGTTGCCATTGCTTTCTGCGGTAGACTGGTTGCCAGCCAAGGCTATAGAAGCCAATCTGTCCTGTTATTTAACCCATAACTGGAAGGAAGAGACGGACTAATACCTTTCCCAAGGGTATTTGCGCGTAAGTGAATGCAAGGAATTCAACAGGAATTCGAACTCGGTTCCCCGATTTCTCGTTCCGAGCCGATATCCAATGCACCACAACGCACAATGCCGTATTACTCTTCTATAATGATTAGCTTAGAAAATAACTTTCTATTCTCTCTCTATCAATAATTTATAAAATAGAATCGGGACAAAGAAAACTGTGTTGTATTTTGTATCTTTAATCATCACCCCTCCAGAAATGGCCTTGTGCCACATCTTAGCTAAGCTTAGAAAATCGCCATCACATCTAGAAATGTAAAGATTCTTCATCTGTGTCTAAATCGGAACCTTACACACAATTTATTCTCCCTATCATAAAAGGTGCAGAAATATCTCGGTCGATATTTTAAGTGTGCAAACGTCTCTCCAAAACCAGGTATCGATTTCGGCACTGAATATAAAATTTAACCCATGACCAGATCGTTCGTAAACAAGAGGAATGAGCTACGCATAATTTATCTTAATGCCAACAGGCCGACATTTTCTCTACTAACTTTCATTCTTACGAAATTGAATAAATGTAGAAGTTATTAAATACTAAAAAAAAATGCTGTCTAAAGTATAAACCAAATCTTATTTTTTTAATCCAGATAAACATCAGGATTTAAAAATGCTGATTTTCAAGTGAAGAATATGCATCCTATTCGAAAGATTGCAAAAACCGCAGTCTTACTCGCCCCTCATGTTCCCCGCCCCTCATGTTCCCCGCCCTTCGTGTTCCCCGCCCTTCGTTTTCCTAACCATACAATTAGCCAGGCTAAATATCAACATTTGTATTATTTTTAAAAGTTGAAGCTGTATTCAAGCATCCTACCTTGGATGCACGTGAATGCATGTTGAGGTGCAGGAGATACCGGCTCGGAACGAGTTCGAACTCCAGTTCAATTCGTTGCATTCACTTACGCGCAAACACCCTTTTGAAAGGCATTGATCTCCCTCTAACTATGGATTAAATAGCAAGAGAAATTAGGTTTTATAACCTTATTTTTTACCGCACAAAGTAATGGCAACCTACTGCAGGAAAATTATTTGCCCAGTCAGTCATATCTCTTTCAAGACATGATCGCACAAGGGTGCATCACATATAGCACTGATAAAATGTAACCTTAAACGCTTGTAAATAAAATGAATAATTGTTGCGGAGTTATTTTCGCAGTGGAGGTTAGTATTTGTGCTAAAATCTGTCCTAATAGGTTCGACGTACAAAATGTTAGGAACTTGATATAATATGTATTACGAAGTGTAATCTTGCCAGGTCGCTGACTACTTTCGTATTCGACTAACTGTCGACTACTATCGTCCAACATCGACTGACCCTCGTTCCTCTTGCTACTCCTACTTAAATTAGGTGGGAGAGTCTATTCACTATAGACTCTCCCACTATAGACTCTCCCACCTATTCAGAGAGTCTACTTAAATTAGGTGGGAGAGTCTATTCACCATAACGATAATCTATCTATAACTTATCTTAATGCCAACAAGACGCCATTTCTTCTGTGCAGTTCATATATATTATGTTTTATCGTGGAGGAATGACAATACACAGATATAAGTAAGTAATACGTTTATTCTCGGTTGATACAGTAGTACATGTTCGTGTAGTGTGGCAACAACTAGTGAGCTGAGTAGACAACGACCGTGCTAGCCGTCAGCTACCGACTCCTCTGTCGCTACTCAATATTAGTCCTTTATATATTGTGAACCGTATGTCACGTGTTCGAGCTACGTCACAACATATAGTAAATTGGTTTAACTTTGATAATTTTATTATACTGTTTTGATAATTACTTTTTGCTAGAAAGAATCTTCAACGACAGATATGTACTGAAATATATTATTCTGCTTTCACAATAGAATACATGGTAGATGATACTCAGATTTTCAGCATATACATGTTTGTGTGGACTTGATTACTAAAAGTGGTGATATATGTATGTCTGGTGCTTTTGCAGTATATCTCGACGAGATTCTTGATAAAATCGAAAAGGGCTGTAATGTAATGTGGTTCTGCAGAAGGATGTTGAAGATACCATGGACTGAATATGAGAGCAACGAGGAAGTATTAGAGAAAATGAAAACAAGTTAAGAAACTTATACTTAACATTGTGACCTCCCCAGCACCAACCAAAGTCGTTGCCGATGCACGTCACGGACCTGAGGTGACGGGCGGCACAGAGAGCGCGCCGAGCTACCGCGCTTGCAGTGCCCTCCCGCGCAGTGCCTTCCCGCGCGCCGAGGACTTTCGACCTCGACGCGGAGAAGACGATACGGGGCCCGACGCGGCCGCGCCGGCTTCCGAAGGTCTCCCGCAGGCAGGACTTTCCGCGCACGCCCGAGACGGTGGGGCGCCAAGAGGGACTCGAGAAAACGGGCCCCCGCGCAGACGGCCCGACGGGAAGAAGCCGGCTCGCCACGTATAACGGTAGAAGTACGAGTAAGAGTAAGAAGTAGGAGTTAAGGACAGTAGTTTTGTGTAGGAGATTTAAAAAGAGGAAGACGCTAGAGTTGACTACTAGAGTCCAGAAGGGATAGGCTCGTTTACTACTAGCATCCCACAATGAAGAGAATTTAGCTAGTCTGCTCCTGTGTCCATACAAAATTTAAAGGTTGTAACTTGATGTAAAAACCTAAAGTTTTATACCAAAAATAAACATCATTAATTCAAGTTTGTGTTACCTTCTAATTAATTTGTGTTACCTTCTAATTAATTTGTGTTACCTTCTAATTAATTTGTGTTACCTTCTAATTATACCAAAACGAAGCAACACAACAGATGTGTGTTGCGTGCCGTAAGTTAACTGCACCTTAGGCTGCAGCCGGTCACCTGCTGTTCCGTCCCCATGTGATCGAAGATGTGGATGACCTGTCGAATCCCTCACTTGCCCTGCCATGTTGTGATTTCTGATTTCAAGGTGAGTGGAGGGTTCGGAGGACGGTCGTCTTGTGTCGCACTCGGCGACCACTGTAAATGAAGAGGCGGTGTGGATGCACAATTCAGGAATAAGGAAAAACAGATAGGAACAAAAAACACAGACAGCAGCAAAATCCAGTCTACGTGAACTGAGGATTATATTCGTAACTCTTTATACAGCAACAGAGAGGGAAAAAAGAATTATGAAAAAATAAAAATAAACACAACACAACTTTTTCTCAAACTCCACAAATTACTGCCTGCTAGCAACGGTGGGCGTGCCTGTTAGCGTGGGGAGATGGTTTTCGCGTCTGAACGTTCTGGGTCGAACCTTTTCTCCACTGCGTCTCTCTTCTTTCAAATCCGCACTGCCTTTTTGTTAAAAATCGTTCGATCTGGCGCATAGGAGGGGCATTTTTACTCAAAAGTCTAATGTCAATTTCGTGTATCTGGTTTTAATCACCCGTTGCAATTTCTCACTGATGTTTCTTGACCCGAAGCCCTGGAAACAAAGGTTTGTTGATTTTGTACATTTACCTGTCAGCGTTAATTATAATTCCTTTCATCATGTGGGTGGTTCTTTTCAAAGCAAGCCGATAAGTTAACCTGGGTCGGTCTTCATCGCTTCTCTGAGAAGAAAGGGAAAGAAAGAAAAACAAACAAGAAAGAAAGAGAAAGAGTTCTTTTCTCTTAGCAAGGCGGATTTCTCCCCTAGGTTGTGTTCATTTGCTGTCATATAAATGTCATTTCGTGAGCGCCTTGTGTCTCGCCTCTCTTTCTGTGCCGGCCACCTCTAGCGCCTGTTCCTCTCTCTTTCTCATTCCAATTCTTCCCAAGAAAAAGAAAAACAAATTGTTCAAACATCCAGCCATTCTTCAACCATCTATGTCAGCGTTCGAATCCATGGTCCGTCGATACTATTTTAATGTCGGTGCATAAGAAACACTTATAGTGTTTCAACATCAAGAAGAGGCAGTTAAAGTTTCTGGTGCACACAATGAGGAAGGAGAGCTTGGAAAATCTGACACTCACAAGACGAATTAAAGGCAAGTGAGACAGAGGGAAGCAACATATGGGATACTTAGTGAGCTTGAACAAATGGATGGCGAAACAAGCTTTAAGAGAAATAATTGAAAGATAAAATTTACTAATAGCATAATAAGGAGAAAGAAATTTAGGAGAGCCATGATCGCCTACGTCCTGAGGAGACGCGGCGCATACAAAAGAAGGAGATGCCAGGTTTGAAATACTGATTTTAATGGCACGTCTTTCTTTCGCTCAGATTCTGCTGCTGGACAATCTTCCTACTTCAAGGCTGCTGACTCATTTACCTAACTTCGCTGAATAAATATGTGACTGCACATTGGTCGCATTTTATTGGCTAATCAAGTGACAGAAAATAGACTTATTGACCAATCAAGTGTCAGAAAATAGATTTATTGACCAATCAAGTGAAAGAACACAGCTTTGTAGACCAAGCAGATGACAGAAAATAGTTTGGGATTCCAAATAAGGAATTCTACGAAAACGGCTGGTCATTTAAATAAAACTTACACGTTTCTGTCTTGTTTTATTGGGTAGGAAACGTTTGAGCTTATCGTTGGAAGATGGCGGAACAAGTACATTTATTTGTTCAGTCTTTTGGGGAACACTGTACTTGGGCGACAGCTGTTTTGATCAGGTCACTCCGAAAAACAAACGACTATTTCGTATTTTCTCTTTTCATTCCATCTGCTCCAAAACTAGTGGTCGGACAATCAATAAAAAACAATTTCATGTTTCAAAATAACTAGTCTTCCATTTTCTAGCGTTTTTCCTTTATCTTTTCTTCATCTTTTTTTTTTTAGTTTCAAATGAGGTCTATCAGACGAGATTCGTTTTTCTTTCTCTAATTCTTATATAATAGTTTCATTCTTTTTCCCTTTTCTTTCTTTCTTTTCGCTCCTTGTTGCTGTTAATTTTTCTGAAAATAAAAATTGTATCATCAATTTTGGACCCTTTTCTTTCTAAATCTATCTGAATGCGATAGTAGACCACTAAAACCAGTGGCAAGAACGCAAAGAATGTGCCCGCCAAAGACGCTTAAGTTGTGTAGATATTAGCTCACTACTGTACAAGCCGGATAAATAAAAATAGATTAAGGAAATAATGTAACGCTATTCCCGAAGGTGGGATTATCGTCTCTGCCTTGAAAATTAGAAATCAAATCCTGCCTTCTGCCAGAGATCCGTGTTCGAACCCAGGTAAAGGCTACGGATTAGATTACTAATATCTCCACCAACAGAAGGTGAGAATTAAAAATTCGCCTTTCATTTCTTTTCCGTTTCAGAAAATATCAGCATATACTAAATTTACACACACACACACACACACACACACAGATAGATAGATAGATAGAAAGTGCAAATTACCGCCATTTTATATTTTTAATTTTGCTCATGTACGTTATTTTTCATTTGTCTACTTCAGAGTATAGTATGGTCAGTTGAGCACGGTCTGTTAGAAAAAGAGCATCATGACACAATTCACTCCGCCAGAAATTTGGAAACAGCATTCTGTACTGCTTGGCATTCGCACCGGAAGCTCCAATACGAACATTTCAGTATGTTTGGGTGTCAATCTGAGGACTGTGCAGAGGTTTCGGAAAGAGTTGGATGAGTCTGATGGTGATTACGAAGGTACGATAGCTCGGAAAACCACTCTGATCGTCCTGATGAGAAAAGAACACCTTTTAGCTGTTGCAGCCATTTACCCAACAGTTTATGAATGCACCTTCGAAAGTGCAGATTACCAAAGCAAAGACACACTTTATCCACTTAGACTTCTCAGATGGGGATGCTGTAGACTGAAAAAATTAATAAATAAATTAATTAAAATGGCGGCGTGTCCATCTCTAACAAGAAATGCTGACTACAATAATGTTTGAATTAATATATATATATATAAGAATATAAAAATAAGATAAATAATATATAATAATATATATATATATATATATTATTTATCTTATTTTTGTTAGCGATTTTGTCTTGTAAAAGAATTAAGGTTAGGTAGTCTTTGTAAGTTGTGGTGCAGTGGATATCGGCTCGGAACAAGAAACCAGGGAGCCGAGTTCGAATTCCAGTTGAATCCATTGCATTCACTTACGCGCAAATACCCTTGGGAAAGGTATTAGTCCGTCTCTTCCTTCCAATTATGGGTTAAATAACAGGACAGATTGGGTTCTATAGCCTTGGCTGGCAACCAGTCTACCGCAGAAAGCAATGGCAACCTACTGCGGGATAATCTTCTGCCCAGTCAGTCATGTCTCTTTCGAGACATGATTGCCCAAGCGTGTTTCACGTATGGCACTTAACTGACTGAACTACACGTGGTAAGTTCGCTTGAATCTGTCTATTCTTCTTTTATTATATTTAATTTTATTTTTGGGTTATCTTTAATTTATTTATTAATTTTTTGTTACTAACTTCAATCCTTGGTAAATTATTTTGCCATTCAAGGTTAGTTTCGACTTATACTAAGTTAAAACTTAGTAAATTTCATTTACACTTTTCTTTTTTTTTTAATTGGAGTAAATAGTTCCTACTATCGCCCGGTCTCACACTCCACCCACTTCTTTTGAACAAGAGTAGAGGTGATCGCCTTGTTTCTTGTTTAGGAAGGGGTTCCCAGTTCATCCCCCTTCTTCGGTCTTAATGTTAGTTCAGCTGGAAGCTCCTTGCAGTTACTGAGTATGGTGGCAACGTCTTTACATTCTGAGGGTACCGGGTTGGCAGTTTCCTGGTTGCTGCTTCCGACTGATAATTAGGGGCCTGAACTCTTGCGTAGAGTCTTGAGAGGCTGCTTTGATCAACAGTTGAATAATACTGGGGTTCTTGTAGTGCCATATCGCGCATGGACGGGCGTCCCTGCATGAACGTTCGGTGGGCAACCCCGAGGCCACATTATGTTGTAGGCCGCGCCAGTCTCCATCTTTCACATGTTGCAAACAAGCGACCGACTGATTCTACTCTAGACCTTTCCTTAATTAAATCACTATGAAAAAAGCAAACATAATAGCAAAGCTAAACCAGCTAGTCAGAAAACGCCCAAACCCGTCTGCGTCTCTTTCACTAACATACGTGGTATCCGCACTAACTTTTACAGCCTAGAATCATTCCTTCACACTAACTCACCTGATATCTTAGTCCTATGTGAAACTAACCTTGACCCTTCTATCCCCTCTTCTGAGTTTTACGTTCCTGATTACCTTCCCCTCTTCAGGAAGAACTCCAATGTTCATATGCTTGGTGTGTATGTCAGCGAACACCTCCCCCTAGCTAGTGTGACATCTCTTGAATCCCTGGATCATTCTTTCATGTGCTTCCGTCTCTCACTTCTAAGCTCGGTTAGCTATCTCTTCTTTCTCTACCGCTCCCCTTCCTCCTCTGACTGTTCGTTACTTGACAGCATTTCTGACAATATCGACAAAGCTATTTCTTCCCATCCCTCTGCCCATATATTTGTGTTTGGTGACTTTAACGCCCACCAAACCAAGTGGCAGGAGAACTCTGTCACCGACCTTGCTGGTGTCCACACCATGAATTTTTCAATCACCCAATCCCTTACGCAAGTTCTCCGAGAACCCTAACGGAAGGAACTCACTACTAGACCTCTGCTTCACTTCCATCCCAGACTCTTGCACTACCAGACATTCTTGCATTGTAGACATTTTATTTGATAAATTTCAGTATTTGAAACGGTCTTTGGTATATTTCTCTTCCTGATTATTTCACCGATTGCCTTGTAGGGGTGGGGGGTGGGGAGTAACGATCCTAGTGTCTCGGGAGGCTAATTTGTTTGCAAGTTTAGTTGAAACGTTCTTGGAAGGTAAGATTATGAAATTTGTGGAATTTTTGGTGACAAAAATCAGTTTTTTTAGCGTTGAGTTTTGAGTTTGAGTTTGAGTTTTGAGTTTGAGTTTGAATTTGAGTTTTGAGTTTGAGTTATGAGTTTGAGTTTGAGTTTGAGTTTTGAGTTCGAGTTTTGAGTTTGAGTTTGAGTTTTGAGTTTTGAGTTTGAGTTTGAGTTTTGAGTTTGAGTTTGAGTTTTGAGTTTGAGTTTGAGTTTGAGTTTTGAGTTTGAGTTTGAGTTTACAGTTTGAGTTTAAGTTTTGTTTAACGGCATGTCAACCTGTGTGGGTTATTTAATGCCAAAAACGTAGGGTTTTAAGATATTTTTTTAATGTTCCGATATAGTGAGAATGTTGAGTTAGTCCAATTTTGATGAAAAAATTTATTTTTTATTTTAGAAAAATGATGATGTCTTCTAGTTTTGTATTCAAAAATGTATTGCTGGTTATATTTTTTTTCCTTCAAAAATGTATTATAGCAATAATTTTTCCTTCAGAAAAGTATTGTTGGTAATATTTTTCTTTCAAAAATGTATATTTTTAGATAAAAGTCTATTTTTATGTCTATATTTCTATAAAAGGTTTTCATAGTGTTTTGATCCCAGTTTGGTGGTTAACTATTTGCCCATAGCTGGGACCCTAACAGGTGCTACCACTCCGAGTCAGGGTGGACTTGAGAACAGCAGCAATTAAGAGGTGATTCTATGCTTCTCACAACCTCCCAATCAGAGGTCTTCCTGCCGGATGCAGTTTACCGTCATAGCCAGGATTCTTTTAGTGATGAGGATGAAATAGGGTGGGTAGTGGAAAAATTTTGAGTGTTTTCTCAATATATTTCTATTCTTCATTTAGATATTCAAGGCTACATCTTGTACGAGTTATAAGTTAAAATTCTATCATTAGTCTAAATTTTATTCTCTGAATAAGATATTCAAGGCTACATCTTGTAAGAGTTCTAAGTTAAAATTCTATCATTATTCTAAATTTTATTTTCTAAATAAGATATTCAAGGCTACATCTTGTAAGAGTTCTAAGTTAAAATTCTATCATTAGTCTAAATTTTATTCTCTGAATAAGATATTCAAGGCTACATCATGTAAGAGTTCTAAGTTAAAATTCTATCATTAGTCTAAATTTTATTCGCTGAATAAGATATTCAAGGCTACATCTTGTAAGAGTTCTAAGTTAAATTCTATCATTAGTCTAAATTTTATTCTCAGAATAAGATATTCAAGGTTACATCTTGTAAGAGTTCTAAGTTAAAATTCTATCATTAGTCTAAATTTTATTCTCTGAATAAGATATTCAAGGCTACATCTTGTAAGAGTTCTAAGTTAAAATTCTATCATTAGTCTAAATTTTATTCGCTGAATAAGATATTCAAGGCTACATCTTGTAAGAGTTCTAAGTTAAAATTCTATCATTAGTCTAAATTTTATTCTCAGAATAAGATATTCAAGGCTACATCTTGTAAGAGTTCTAAGTTAAAATTCTATCATTAGTCTAAATTTTATTCTCTGAATAAGATATTCAAGGCTACATCTTGTAAGAGTTCTAAGTTAAAATTCTATCATTAGTCTAAATTTTATTCGCTGAATAAGATATTCAAGGCTACATCTTGTAAGAGTTCTAAGTTAAAATTCTATCATTAGTCTAAATTTTATTCTCAGAATAAGATATTCAAGGCTACATCTTGTAAGAGTTCTAAGTTAAAATTCTATCATTAGTCTAAATTTTATTCTCTGAATAAGATATTCAAGGGTACATCTTGTAAGAGTTCTAAGTTAAAATTCTATCATTAGTCTAAATTTTATTCGCTGAATAAGATATTCAAGGCTACATCTTGTAAGAGTTCTAAGTTAAAATTCTATCATTAGTCTAAATTTTATTCTCTGAATAAGATATTCAAGGCTACATCTTGTAAGAGTTCTAAGTTAAAATTCTATCATTAGTCTAAATTTTATTCTCAGAATAAGATATTCAAGGCTACATCTTGTAAGAGTTCTAAGTTAAAATTCTATCATTAGTCTAAATTTTATTTTCTGAATAAGATATTCAAGGCTATATCTTGTAAGAGTTCTAAGTTAAAATTCTATCATTAGTCTGAATTTTATTCTCTGAATAAGATATTCAAGGCTACATCTTGTAAGAGTTCTAAGTTAAAATTCTATCATTGGTCTAAATTTTATTCTCTGAATAAGATATTCAAGGCTACATCTTGTACGAGTTATAAGTTAAAATTCTATCATTAGTCTAAATTTTATTCTCTGAATAAGATATTCAAGGCTACATCTTGTAAGAGTTCTAAGTTAAAATTCTATCATTAGTCTAAATTTTATTCTCAGAATAAGATATTCAAGGCTACATCTTGTAAGAGTTCTAAGTTAAAATTCTATCATTAGTCTAAATTTTATTCTCAGAATAAGATATTCAAGGGTACATCTTGTAAGAGTTCTAAGTTAAAATTCTATCATTAGTCTAAATTTTATTCTCTGAATAAGATATTCAAGGCTACATCTTGTAAGAGTTCTAAGTTAAAATTCTATCATTAGTCTAAATTTTATTCTCTGAATAAGATATTCAAGGCTACATCTTGTAAGAGTTCTAAGTTAAAATTCTATCATTAGTCTAAATTTTATTCGCTGAATAAGATATTCAAGGCTACATCTTGTAAGAGTTCTAAGTTAAAATTCTATCATTAGTCTAAATTTTATTCTCTGAATAAGATATTCAAGGCTACATCTTGTAAGAGTTCTAAGTTAAAATTCTATCATTAGTCTAAATTTTATTCTCTGAATAAGATATTCAAGGCTACATCTTGTAAGAGTTCTAAGTTAAAATTCTATCATTAGTCTAAATTTTATTCGCTGAATAAGATATTCAAGGCTACATCTTGTAAGAGTTCTAAGTTAAAATTCTATCATTAGTCTAAATTTTATTTTCTGAATAAGATATTCAAGGCTACATCTTGTAAGAGTTCTAAGTTAAAATTCTATCATTAGTCTAAATTTTATTCTCTGAATAAGATATTCAAGGTTACATCTTGTAAGAGTTCTAAGTTAAAATTCTATCATTAGTCTAAATTTTATTCTCTGAATAAGATATTCAAGGCTATATCTTGTAAGAGTTCTAAGTTAAAATTCTATCATTAGTCTAAATTTTATTCTCTGAATAAGGTGTGAATCAAAATTAATTAGATCGTTTTTGTTTGTAAGTTTTCGGTAAACTTTAAAATTTATCATTGTTGTATATTATCAAGAATACGAGGAAATGTTTCAATCTCATGTGTGAATTCAGTGGTGAGTTTAACCCTATTGGCTTTCATTATTATGTTTAATAGGTTAGTATCGTGAAAGTGAAATACGAGAACATCATCTATGTATCTGGATAAGTAGCGCTGTTAGGTAGGATGTATTTGAATAGACCGGATTTTAAGAATTTCAGAATGAGTTAAGCGAGATCTCCACTGATGGGTGACCCAATGGGTTAGCCGAATTTTTTCTTTGTAGAAAGTGTTATTGAAAGAGTAGAAAAAGTGGTTTGTAATTAATTTGCATAATTATAATATTGTGAACGAGTAAAGGAAGCTCTTCCTTGAACTTCATCAGGTGATTTCTTGGTATGTTAAGACATTTAGTGATGGGTATGTTTATCCAGATTTGAAAAAAATTCACTCGACCAGCGGTCGAGAGCGAAGGAGAATTTACTCGCCCCAAAATCATTTTACACGACCGACTCCATTTTCTTAATAGTCGCCTTGCATAAACATAGCGTGAATCGCTGACGGTAAACAAAAAAATAAAATTTTAATTAAAATTTCAAACATGTTAGAAAAGATTTAAAATTTTTGCAAAATAATAACAACAAAATTTGATTTTTTGTCTTAATAGCAGCATAAACATTTTGATGATAAAACTTTGATTTTATTAAATTTGATCCATTTTAACGTCATAATATGCTGTTTTTTGGGATTTTTTTTTTTTTTTTGGCAATTGAGTGGAGGTACCTAAATTCGTAGTTTCTTTCTTCTGTCTGACTACAACCTCCATCTCATAGATGAAAAAAAAATAACAAATCTTATTTTCTTAATGATTTTCTATAAAAAAAGATTACTTACTTTATAATTTGTTTTTCGGTGCCTGGTTGAAAGAAGTATGCGTATTTTTTTCTTTCCTTCAAATGTTCGTTTTTACTTTTCATAAGCGGGGAGGAAATATAAATAATATTTTTCCAAAATTATTTTCTAAAAATCTTTAATCTGGGCGAGAGAGATATTTTGGCTCCACTCTGGAAGCGTTAATTAATTGAATGTTTACACTGACTGGGACGATAAACGCCAAGAGTTCAATAATGTCATTGTAGGTCAATAATGACAACGTAGGTCATTAATTAAGTTTTTAATCGACTGGGCGAGTGAAATCTCAAAGGCTGTAGGGATTTTTTGTCGAAACTCGCCATAGATATGTAAGAATTATTAATGTTCCTCTTCATCGGATTCTGTTTCGTGCTTAAACATGAAAGAGACTGTTACTACTGGATGTTGACCTCAATCTCCAATTTAATATTTAAATAGGCTCTATCCATGATAACGAGCACTTTAACATAAATGTCAGTTAAGTGCCATATGTGATACACGTTCGAAAGAGACAAGACTGACTGGGCAGAAGATTATCCCGCAGTAGGTTGCCATTGCTTTCTATGGTAGACTGGTCGCCAACCAAGGCTATAGAACCCAATCTGTCCTGTTATCTAACCCATAACTGGGAGGAAGAGACGGATTAATACTTTTCCCAAGGGTATTTGTGCTTAAGTGAATGCAAGGAATTCAGCTGGAACATAAATAAAGTATACCTTAAAACCAACTTTTTATCAAACATATTTTTTTTTTTTTAATCATATCACCCCAAGCAAGGCGAAAACGCCACTGATGCGCAGGGGGCTACGTAAGAGTGAAAAGATTGGAAAACAGAAAAACCAGAAACCACATTCTAAACAGGAAACAAGGGATGAGCCTCTTCACCTGTTCAATAGACGTGGGTGGAGTGTCCGCAGACAGATCTGTTTCGCCGTATCACAGCTCATCAGTACGGTTAGACTCCGATTGCTTTTAACCCAGAATTGAAACCCGACCAAATTGGCGTCAGTCAGCGATTCTACCTCTGAGCTATGGCCAATCGGTAGAAGAAGGCAGACTTTTTAGAGTGTATATTATCATTATACACGCCCAATAGCCAGAGTGCTCTAATTCATTATTGAATGAGCGATGCGTACAAGCCAGAGTAGCTACTGTTTTTCAAAGTCTCCCATTCTTCCAGAGTGCTCAATCAGTGTGTGAGAGCATATATATATACAGAGAGAGAGAGAGAGAGAGAGATATGTGGGAGAGAAAACTATCATTTTCTTCGCCGTTTGGTGTAAGACTGCGCTTCCTTCATGTGGCGCTTGTCAGGTACAAAATGAAACCCGACTGTGCTTGATATTTCAGTTTCTTAATTGACCTTTAGTTTTAATTCGTGCCTGACAATTTCCTCGTGCGAGAAGGAGAATTGTATACTTATCATTATTACATATTTAGGCGTTGCTATTTTACATCGATTTTTCATTTATTACCACCAGAACTTACTGCGCGCTATTTGAGATAGATAGATAGATATGAACCGATTGGGATAGATAGATAGATAGATAGATAGATAGATAGATAGATAGATATGAACCGATTGGGATAGATAGATAGATAGATAGATAGATAGATAGATAGATAGATAGATAGATAGATAGATATGAACCGATTGGGATAGATAGATAGATACAACAACACAACGAGGCACACATATATATACCCGTCAGTATCTATCTATCTATCTATCTATCTATCTATGTGGGTATATATATATATATATATATATATATATATATATATATAATCATCCGCAGACAGATCTGTTTCGCTGTATCACAGCTCATCAGTACGTTAGACTCCGATTGAAACTTATTTATAAATGGAACAGTGTGTGTGTGTGTGTGTGTGTGTGTGTGTGTGTGTGTGTGTGTGTGTCCGTTAGCTATAGACTCCGAAACGGCTGAAACGATTCTCATGAAAATTTACACAGTTGTACTATAAGCGTCTGTGAGTGTTCTTAGCTAGGTTTTGTGTCGAGGTACCCCCGATAAATATCGAAAATCGATAATCGAAAATATCGGGTTATAGAAGGAGTGGTCCGATTTTAATCAAATTTGATACACTCATAGACAAAGGCATAAGAAACGAAATTCAAAAGTTCCAAGGTTGCAGTTCTTACAATAGTGCAGAAAATCGATAATATATATATATATATATATATATATATATATATATATATAAGGCAAGATGTTTGTGTGTGTGTCTGTTTATCTGTTTGTGTGTCACAATTTCTATCCGATTCTCACCCAAACTTCACTTAAATATTCTTTAGGCTGAATCTGAGCTCCATGACCATGAATTAGATTTAAAGCTTTCATTACACCCGAACAACGCCGGGCTATACTGCTAGTATATATATATATATATATATATATATATATAGTATTGTGACTAAGTTATTGAACTCGTAGGTTTATTTACCTTTTTGTTCATGCATTTACTTTTATAAAGAGTGCTCGATACAAATGTAGGCGTTATACTGTAATGGTTGTTACAATGTTTTTAAATTCATAGTATCACTACACAAAAATTTTTCATGTTTCGAAGCCAGCCCATTATGTTTTTGGCTTCTTCCTCAGGTGATTTTTTAGAAAACCTTTTTTGTCACCTGGGGAAGAAGCCAAAAACATAATGGGCTGGCTTTGAAACATGAAAAATTTGTGTGTAGTGATACTATGAATTTAGAAACATTGTAACAACCATTACACTATATATATATATATACATAAGAAAAAACTAAGGCAGACACGTTATTTCATGGTGAATCGGAAGTATGGCCAATTTCAGGCGAACCATCATCAGCTTCCGTCTTTATTTTGCAAAGAATTTTACGAATTAAAATTCAGCGAAATCGACTTGTAAGCGGGTGACTATCTATCTATCTATCTATCTATATATATATATATATATATATATATATATATATATATATATATTTGGGGGGTATATGTATAGTAATTAGCAGACAGATCTGTTTTGCTGTTTTGCAGCTAATCAGAACGGTTAGATATCCGATTGCTTTTTATCCAGGATTGAAACCAGACCGAATTGGCGTCAGTCGGCGATTCTTCCTCTGAGCTATGGGCGCTCGGTAGAAGGAGATCAGTTAGTTAAGTACCATACGTGATGCATGCTTTGGGCGATCATGTCTCTTTCGACTGATGGGCAGAAGATTATTCAGCAGTAAGTTACCATCTGTCGTGTGATGATCTCAGGAGTATCTTGCCTAATATCCAGTATCATCTCTTCTTCCTCGGGCGTTGTAAACTTTGGTCGACCTCTGTCAGGTTCAAATGCTTCATGTTTACAGAGTTGGCGATGGATATTCAAAAATGTTTTCTTATCAGGACATTGTAGGTGTGGGAACCTTGCCTGGTAGATAAAACGAGTTTGTACAGCGTTACCATCAGCCAAACCATAC